>CAKNXH010061354.1:23402-39388 GCA_932178445.1 Andricus quercusramuli
TGACCGGTAAAATAGGGAAATGACCCGTAAAATCAGGAAATGACCGGGGAAATAGGGAAATGACCGGTAAAATCAGGAAATGACCGGTAAAATCAGGAAATGACCGGAAAATCGGGAAATGACCGGAGAAATGACCGGTAAAATCAGGAAATGACCGGGGAAATAGGGAAATGACCGGTAAAATCAGGAAATGGCCGGAAAATCGGGAAATGACCGGTAAAATCAGGAAATGACCGGAGAAATGACCGGTAAAAACAGGAAATGACCAGCGAAATCAGGAAATGACCGGTAAAATCAGGAAATGACCGGGAAATCGGGAAATGACCGGTAAAATCAGGACATGACCGGTAAAATCAGTAAATGACCGGCAAAATCAGGAAATGACCGGTAAAATCAGGAAATGATCGGGAAGTGACCGGAGAAATGACCGGTAAAATCAGTAAATGACCGGCGAAATCAGGAAATGACAGGAGAAATGACCGGTAAAATCAGGAAATGACCGGGGAAATCGGGAAATGACCGGTAAAATCAGGAAATGACCGGGAAATCGGGAAAATGACCGGGAAGTCGGAGAATGGCCGGTAAAATCAGGAAATGACCGGTAAAATCAGGAAATGACCGGGGAAATAGGGAAATGACTGGTAAAATCAGGAAATTACCGGAGAAATGACCGGTAAAATCAGGAAATGACCCGTAAAATCAGGAAATTACCGGTAAAACAGGAAATGACCAGCGAAATCAGGAAATGACCGGTAAAATCAGGAAATGACCGGAGAAATGACCGGTAAAATCAGGAAATGACCGGAGAAATGACCGGTAAAATCAGTAAATGACCGGCGAAATCAGGAAATGACCGGTAAAATCAGGAAATGACCGGGAAATCGGGAAATGACCGGAGAAATGGCCGGTAAAATCAGGAAATGACCGGGAAAATCGGGAAATGACCGGGAATTTTAAATCGTCCACCGGATCGTTTGATAATCCAACTGAATAAATGATTGAACGTTGACTCAGGTCATTTATATTTATCACTTGTTGAAAGTTAGATCTAATTTCGGTCAGAGTCGGAAGTGAGCCAACGCAATGGGGCCATTATAATTCGAAATTCATAAACATCGATTTTATTGGCAAAACTCCATCATCATTATTTTAAATCTTCAGTTAATATTCTGTATTTCCGAAGAGAATGCACTTTCAGGATTTTACCTATTTCACGATTCAAAGCACGGACTTTGTTAATCTTGTCTTGGAAAATGTTTTGTCACTGCTAATTCCAATCGCGTCACTGACAAGGCAACGCACGTGTTCGACAAAGGAAGCAGGAAGTTTTCTTGATATTCTTGGTCTTGAAATAAGGGAATTTTAATGTAGGTCAGTTTTTTATTTAAGGAAAAAAAAGTCATTTTTTATATTATCTTCAAGCGATTCTAAATGGTTTTTTTTAAAGAATCCTTTTAAATTTTTATTATTTTATTTATATTTAATATTTAAAGATAGTGTAATTAATAAATTAAATATTATAATAATAAACTTTTTTTTTTGCTCAAAAATGCAATAATTTGGTAAAAAATTGTTTTTTTTTTATTTGAGAATTAGTTTCTTCAAATGAAAATGTAGAAATTCCATTTTTGGTCCAAAACTGATCTTTTTTATTTTAAAAATTTTTTTCTTTATTGACGAAAAAATCTTTTTTGGTTGAAAACTAAAAATTTTAACTAAAAATGTTACTATTTCATTTTCGGTAGAAAAATATTATTTTTTTAGTTGAAAATTCACCTATTTGGTTAAAAATTCAGGTATTTTGTTGAAAAATTGTATTTTTTTGTCGAAAATTAATCTTTTTATTTGAAAATTAATCTTGTTTGAAAATTCATCTGTTCGGTTAAAAATTCAAGTATTCCAGTTAAATATTTATAATTTCTATTACATATTCATCCTTTGGGTTGGAAATAAAATCATTTGACTGAAATTTAAATTCTTTTGTTAAATTTTTTGTTTGAAGATTCATCGTTTTAATTAAAAATTCATTTCTTTGATTGAAAAATGAGCTGTTTGATTGAAAACTTTTTTTTCCTTTGAATTTTTTTCATTTGTTTGTCTTCTTCAATTAAAAAGTAAATTATTTCGTTAACAATTTATGTATTTTGTTGAAAAATTGCATTTTTTGGTGGAATATTAATCTTTTTATTTGAAAATTAATCTTGTTTAAAAATGCATAATTTTTTAGTTGAAAATTCATCTTTCTGGTTTAAAAATTAACCATTTGCAGAAATTCCATTTTTGGTTCAAAACTGATCTTTTTTATTTTGAAAATTTTTTTCTTCATTGACTAAAAAATCTTTTTTGGTTGAAAACTCAACTCTTGTTGAAAATTCGTGTTTCCGGATTGAAGATTCAACTGTTTTGTAGAAAATTCGTAATTTCAGCTGAAGTTTTTTTTGTTCGTTAAAAACTAAGTTTTTTAACGAAAAATTTTAATTTTTGGTTGAAAATTAACTTTTTAATTGAAAATTTATATTTTTGTGTTGAAAAATCAACTTCATTGTAGAAAATTCTTCTCTTAAGCTTACAAATTTAACAATTTGGGCGAAAATTCAGATTTTTCAATTGAAAATTAATTTCTCGAATCGAAAATGTAACTATTCGATTTTTTGTTAAAAACTGATGTTCCTAATTCAAAAATTCAACTATTTTCTTCAAAAATTATCTCATTTGTTGAAAATTTTAAATTGCGAAATTTAAAAATGAATTTCTTGCTCAGTTACATTTTTTTTTTGAAAATGTGCAAAAACATGAATTTGTTTTTAAGTATTTTTAAATATTTGCTTAAAAATATGCTTGAAAAAATAATTGTAAAATTTTCCAGGAATGTCATAATAATTTTATTATCTTGGATCTCGAACTTTCCTGATTTTTTTTTAAATCCTGCAAAAGTAAAAAATTTACTCAAAATCATCCAGATTCTTTTTTTTTAATTTTGGTAATCTTATTCAATATTCTTTTCACTTTCAAATTATTTTGGAATCTTTTCAAAACTTCTAAATATATTCCGAATCAATAATTTTCAAATTGTTATTTATCATTCAAAAATTCTTTAAAACCTTTTTAAATATTCCCTTAAAATTAATTTTTTGAAATAAAAAATCATTTTAAATTTCCCCAGCAAAGTTAATTTTTTTTTATTTTCACAAAACCTTTAAAAATCAATAAAAATCTTATTTTTCTAAATCTCTTTCAGTTTTAAATTAAGTTTGGATCTTCTCAAAACCGAACTCAAAACCAGTAAATATCTCTTAAATTGGCTGAAATTTTTTTCCAAATTCATAATTGTTCAATTTATTGTTATTTATGCATCAAAATTCAATAATTTCAGTTACACATTAAAAATTTGTTAAATAGAACAATTAAAATTGTGAATCAACAAATTTATAAATTTTCAAACTTGTACTTTATTGTTAATTTTTTTACTTTTCTACAAGAAAATATAAGAAAAAATTAGCTATTTGTATTTAACTGTATTTTTTTGTTAAATTTTGTACATTTTTCACATAGTAGTACATGTTTTAACAAAAAATTACTGTTGTAAAAATGTTGTACTTTCTTGTAAAAAATTTTTCCACCAAGATTAATTTAAACAAAATTGAGAGAAAAATTTTACACAATTATTGTTTGTAATTCAAACAATAGTTTTAAGAAATCTTTAAACATTTAAAAAGATTTCTTTGATAAAAATATTTGATCTTTGTATTTTGAATAAATAAATAATATTTATTAAAAATCAAATTTTCTAATTGTTTATAAATTAGGGAATTTTAAAGATCGCATATTTTATAATTCGGCAATTTTCTGCCGGGGATTTTAAAAATCGGTAATATATATTAATAATATTATAAAGTTTTCAAATATTTCTAATCTATTTAAAACGTCTTAAATTCCAAAAAATATTTTCAACTGGCTCGAATTTTTCTTTAAATTTTGAAAAATCATTCAAAATGTAAAAAATTGCCTTCTAATCCCCGGGACGACTGAAAAATCCCGAAAATAAAATTCCCGAAAAATAAAATTTCCGAACAAAAAATTCCCGAATAATAAAATTCACGATTTATAAAATCCCTGAATTGGAAAATTTCTGAAAAAATAAAATTCCCGAACAGTTTGAAATATTTCCGAATTGGAAAATTTCCGAAAAAAGAAAATTCCGGAACAGTTTATAAATTTATAAATTTCTTTACCAAATTAGAAAATTCCCGAATAATAAAATTCCCGAAATGATAAAATTGCCGAATAATAAAATATCCAAACCAGCAAATTCTCAAATTTAAACAATTCAAAATTTGTTGTTGGAAATATTATTTATTGATTAAAAATACAATAATCAAATATTTTTATGACAAAATTTTAATGTTTAAAGTTTCTAAAATTACTGTTTGAATTTAAAATAACAAAATTGAAAAAATTATTATCTAGAAACATATTCTGTCAATTATTGTTATTTTAAATTCAAACCCTAATTTTAGAAACTTTAATCATTTAAAAAATGTTCTTCGTTAAAAATGTTTGATTATTGTATCTCCAATAGGTAAATAATATTCATAAAAAAAAATGTCAATTGTTTAAATTCGGGAATCTTCTAGTTTGGATAATTTTATTTTTTAGTCGTCCCATCCCGAATTGTTTAATAATTTTTCTACTGAAGCGTACTGAAGCAATCATAATTTATTAATTAATAATCTCTTTGCTCAGGGAAGGCGTTAAATTGCCCCCAGTTCAACAACTGATAAGCCCCATTTGTTACAAACTTTTAATTAGAGTAATTAGTCAGAGTATCGTAATTCTATTTCAATCAAGAATACCGTTTCAATTGAATTTTAACCGACTTCGAACCGACTTTATGTATCATTTAGAAGACAAAAAAGAATTCAGAAATAGTTTAAAATAATTGCAATCGAAACAAAAAGAAACGAGTTATATTAATTATTTTTAAATAATTTTTTTTTCTGAATAAAGATTAAATTAAGCTACTAGAGGCTCTCTAGCTCTATCTCTCTAGTAGAGAGATAGAGATGGAAATATAAATTAAAAATTATTTTTAAATAATTTTTGAAAAAAGATCTTCAGTACAGATCTCTCTAGTAGCTTAATGTGAAAGCACCCGGCCGGCAATCGGAAGTTATGTGGTTCGATTCCCAGCGGAGCGAAAGGAGATCTTTTTTCAGAAAAAATTATTTAAAAATAATTTTTAATTTATATTTCTAGGTAGTCTGAAAAGACGTTAAAAATTGCTGTTATTCTCTGATGATAATAAAAACCTTTTATAATATGAATTACTTATTATTTAAATTTTATTATTAAAAATATAGCTTTTTTTTTATTTTTCCGGTAGAGAAATATATCTGAATCTGATAAATCTTCTTACGTAATTAATAATTTCGTAGAGGAATTTCCGAGTAGTGGATTCCAACTTTATTATCTAATCTTGAAATACGCCCAGATTACCCACTTTTTGCATACGTAATATTCTGGCAATAACAAATCACGTAAACGGACTTTACATATTATTGACTATGCAAAAAAAACTGAATTCATTTTATTTCAAGATGGCTCGAATTATATTTTTTATCTAATAATTTTTTTTTTAGATTAAAAACAATTAAATTTCTAAGTGATCTGTGGGACGTGAATTTTTTGTTTAACTTTATTTATGTTTATTTATTTAACGCAATGTATGGCAAAATGGGTGATTTTGTCATTTTTTTTTTTAATTTCCTCGAAGATTAATTTAAAAAAGGTCAATTTTTAACAAAAATGTAATAGTTAAATTTTGTTAACAAAAATTTAATTAAAAAACGAATTTTCTACTAAATTGTAGAATTTCCCAGCCAAGAACATGACTTCTGAAAAGCAAGATATATTCTTCAGTCAATAAAGAAAAAAATCTAAAACGTGGAATTTTCAACTAAATGAATTAATTGTTAACCGAAAAGTTGATTTTTCAACCAAGAAGATTATTTTCCTACCAAAAAAGACCAATTTTCAATAAATTAGATAAATTTTCAATCAAGCAGTTGAATTTTTAAACCAAAAAAGATCAATCTTTAAACTAAAAAAGATACATTTTCAACCAAGAGTGCAATAGTGAAGTTTGTATTACAAAAAATTAGTTTAAAAAAATGAGTTTTATTTACACCCAACGTTTTAAATTTTCAGTTAAAAAAATTCATTTTCAATTAACAAAAACTAATTTTTAACAAGTAGTTGAATTTTTAACCAGAATGAATAATTTTGTACCAAAAATTACGAATTTCTAATAAAATACATACATTTCGAACCAAATAGTTGAATTTTCAGCAAAATTGTTAAGTTTTTAGATAATTTAATTAATTTTTAACAAACAAAAAATGAATCTTCAACCTAAAAAGTTGAATTTTCAAAGAAAAATGTAAGAGTTAATATTCCAAATACAAAACATTTTTATTTCAAAATAAAAATAGTTCAATTTTCCATGAAACAGTTGCATCTAGTTGTTATTTTTAACAACAAAAAATTGATTCTTTACAACAACAAAAAAGAAAAATTTTCAACCAAACAAATAAATTTGTAACCGAGTAGTTGAATCTTCAACCGAAAAGATTAATTTTCTACTAAAACAGACAAATTTTCAATAAATTACATAAATTTTCAACCAAATAGTTGAATTCTTAAAGGAAAAAGATACGTTTTTAACAAAAAATGCAATAGTAAAATTTTTATTACAAAAAATTATTTAAAAAAAAAAAAATTTTTCTTCTAAATTGTTGAGTTTTCCGAGTTTTGACGAGTTTTCTGCAAAACAGTTGAATTTTCAACCTGAAATTATGAATTTTCAACAAAAAAGTTATTTTTCAACCAAATAGTTAAATTTGTAGTTAAAAAATTATTTTTTAACCAAACAAACATTTTAACATAGTAGTTGAATTTTCAACGAAAAATGTAATAGTTGATATTTCAGGCTAGGAAGAATTTAATTTTAAAACATAAACAGATAAATTCAACTAAACCCCGAATTTTCAATAAAATAATTCAATTTTAAAACAATGAGTTGAATTTTTAACCAAGAAGATTAATTTTTTTACCAAAAAATTGGAAACTTTGAACTTTCAACCAAAAATGGAATAGTTAATTTTTCATCGAAAAAAGATGAATTTCCAACAAAAAATGTAATATTTGATATTTTAATTAAGAAAGATTTTAATAAAAAATAAAAAATAGTTGAATTAAACCAATAAAATGAACTTTCTAAAATATAGCTAAATTTTAAACCAAAGAGATGAATTTTCCATCGTGAAGATTAATTTTTTACCAAAAAGACGAATTTTCAACCAAAAATGTAAATGCTACATTTTCAACCTAAAACGAAATAGTTCAATTTTCAATTAAAAAAAAAAATTTCAGCGAAAAAAGAAGAATTCTTAACAAAAAATGTAATAGTTGATATTTTAACAACAAAATTTACAAATTCTTGATTTATTGATTGTAGTAAAAAAAACTGAAAAAATGTTACTAGTTACCAATTCGTTACTTATATGCAAAAGTCACTTCGTTACAAAAAAAAGTAAAATAGTTACAGTAACTAATTAAAAGAAACTGGTTAGCGGAAAATTGAAAAAATAAAATTCAGCTCATCCCGCGGTTTTGTTAGAAATGTTGTCTCCAATCAATTTTCTTTCAAAGCTAGGTTAATTTATAAATTAAATCAACTTTTTCTTAACATAATTTTAATTTTTTAACTCATGCACAAAAGTCAATTTTATCAAAACAGTAAAATAGTTACAGTAACTAATTAAAAGAAACTGGTTACCGGAAAATTGAAAAAAAGAAAATTCAGCTCATACCGCAATTTTAAAAAAAATGTTTTTAATAAATTTACTTTGAAAGCTACGTTAATTTATAAATTAAATCATCTCATACACACAAGTCACTTTTTACCAAAAAAATGTAAATAGTTACAGTAACGATTTAAAAGAAGCTAGTTACCGGAAAATTTAAAACAGAAAATTCAGCTCATCCCGCGGTTTTGTTAAAAATGTTGTCTCTAATAAATTTGCCTTCAAAGCTATGTTCATTTATAAATTAAATCAACTATTTCTTAACATAATTTTAATTTTTCAACTCATACGCAAAAGGCACTTTTTTACCAAAAAAAGTAAATTAGTTACAGTAACTAATTAGAAGAAACTGGTTACCGGAAAATTAAACAAAAAAAAATTCAGCTCATACCGCAATTTTTTTAAAAATGTCTTTAATAAATTTACTTTCAAAGCTGTCTGAGAATTTTCGATAATTTTTCTGAAATTTTCATCCTAGAGATTTAGAGATTTCGTGAGAAAAATATAATGTGAAAAAATGGTCCAAGGGACTGTTTAATAAAATAAATAATAATAAAAGATAAATTCAGTTTATTAAACAAACATGGAATCGTAATAAAATTTGTATTATTCTCATCAAAATACAACAATTTGTTTAAAAAGGCATTTTTTTGGCATGAAAGTTCGACATTTTTAATAAAAAAAATTCTTTATTAACTGAAAAATCATTCTTAGTTTAAAACTGTATCTCTTATCGTGGGCAATTTAATTATTTTGTTGAAAATTTATTTTTTTAATTTTAAAATTAATTTCTTCAACTACTGAAAATGTAAGTATTCCAATTTTTGTTGAAAATTATTGATCATTTTTAGTGAAAAATTCTAATTTTTGGTTGAACATTCGTATTTTGTGGTAAAAATTTAATCTTCTTGATTGAAAATTTAACTATTTTGTTGAAAATTTATTTTCTTTTTTTCAAATCAATTTTTTTAACTAAAAATTTAACCATTCCATTTGCTGTTGAACGTTGATATTTTTGTCGAAAATTCCATTATTTAGTTGAAAATTCGACTTTTTTGATAGAAATTTACTTTTTTCGGTTGAAAATTTATCTGTTTGGTGGAGAATTCAACTATTTTGTTGGAAACTCATTGTGTTTGTTTCAAAATTATGTACTTTTTTGAAAATCTATTTTCTTCTTGGTTAAAAATTAATTTCAAACAAAGGTTTTTAATTATTTTTCACACCGAAAATTTTTACCATTTCATTTTTTGTTGATCGACTATTTGGTTGAGAATTCGTCTATTTTGGTAAAATTTTAAATCTTTTTGGTTGAAAATTTAATTATCTTGTTGAAAATTTGTTTTTTTAGTTGAAACTCAATTTCTTTAATTACTGAAAATTGAACTATTTCACTTTTCGTTGAAAATTGATCTTTCTCAGTAAAAAATTTCTCTATTTGGTTGAAAGTTCGTTTTTTAAATTGAAATTTAATTTCTTTAACTACTGCAAATTTTACTATTTCACTGTTCGTTGAAAATTGATCTTTTTTAGTAAAAAATTAAAAAATGTTGTTGAAAATTCGTTTTTTGTTGTAAAAATTTAATAATCTTGGTAGAAAATTCATCTGTTTAATTAAAAATTAATTTTAATTAATAAAAATTCAACTATTTGGTTCAGAATCAATTTTTTTGGCTGAATATTAATTTTTTTGGTAAAAATTTAATCTTCTTGGTTGAAAATTCAGTTATTTTGTTGGATATTCCTTTTCTAAATTGAAAATCAATTTATTTAACTACTGAAAATTTAACTGTTTCACTTTCCCTTAAAAATTGATCTTTTTTAGTCAAAAATTCTACAATTTTGTTGAAAATGCATTTTTTGTTGTACAAATTTAATCTTCTTTGTAGAAAATTCATCTGCTTGGTTGATAATTTAACTATTTTATTGAAAATTCATTTTATCAAATAAAAATTCAACTATTCAGTTCAAAATTCGTCTTTTTGGTTAAAAATGCAATCTTATTATTTGAAACTTCAATTATTTGGTGCAAAATAAAATTTTTTGGCTGAATATTAATTTTTTTTATAAAAATTTAATCTTCTTGGAAAAAAATCTTCTGTTTGGTTCAAAATCAGTTTTTTCCCTGGATATTCATTTTTTGGTAAAAACTTTAATCTTCTTGGTTGAAAGTTCAATTATTTTGTTGAAAATTCGTTTTTAGAATTGAAAAACAATTTCTTGAACTACTGACAATTTAACTATGTCACTTTTCGTTGAAGATTGATCTTTTTCAGTAAAAAATGCCACTATTTGGTTGAAAATTATATATTTTTTTTCTAGTTGAAAATCAATTTGTTGAGATACTGAAAATCCAACTGTTTCACTTTCCGTTGAAAATTGACCTTTTTTGGTAAAAAATTCTACAATTTTGTTGAAAATTTGTTTTTTGTTGTAAAAATTTAAGCTTCTTGGTAGAAAATTCATCTGTTTGGTTGAAAATTAATTTTAATGAATGAAAATTCAACTATTTGGTTCAAAATTCAAAATTGATCTTTTATTTGAAAATTTCTTTCGTTGAAAATCTAAATATATGGTTGAAAACTCGTTTTTTTGTTGTTGAAAATTTAATTTTTTAATTAAAATTGTAACGATTCCAACTTTGCTTGAGTCTTCTTATTTAAATATTAATTTTTTTGAAAACTCGTCTTTTTTTGTTGAAAATTCATATTTTTTGGTTGAAAATTAGACTTTTTTTGCAGAAAATTCTTGATTTTTTTGTCGACTCGTGAAATCTTTTTTTGCATCCCTTTTTTGTTAATTCATACCCAGCGAATTTTCGAGATCTCAATAAATAATAATAATTTGTTTAATAAAATTGTGTATTCAATTTAAAAAATCGAGTGCAGTATCTGATAAGAGGCGATAAAAAAATAAAAAAAATATATATATACATGCTGAGTTGATGGAATCCCCAGCCATGTGAGTAATCGACTGGGAAAAAGCTGTTAGGTCACTTTGCACAAAATTGCGTTATCGTACTGAAGAGAAAGTTTTTTTTTTTGTTAAATGCAATTGTTTCACGTGATGCAATTTAATTTCTGTTTGCATGGGGACGCAGTGGGACAAAAAAAAACATGTATGGACTAATTTGATTTTCAGAAAAACAATTTTTATCCGATTCACGGAGTTTATTTTTAAAAAAAACATTATTTTTCATCTAGATATTTAATAATAAAAATAAAAAATTCACTTTCGATTTATTCAGTTTTTTCAAAAAAAGGTGCGCATTTAACTCAATCACAAGAGTAATTTTTTGGGTACATTTTCAACAAATTCTTAATTGAACTAAAAACGTGTTTTTTAATTTATATTTTTTTTCATTATTGTTAAAAAAAATCGTTTTTTCATCAATAATATTTATTTATTAAAAATACAATAATTAAATATTTTTACCAAAGAAATTTTTTAAAAAATTAATGTTTAAAGTTTTTACAAATTATTGTTTGAATTTAAAATAACAATTTTATGAACATTGTATAAAAATAAAAAACTGATTTATCTCGAAATTCAAAAATAAATTTGATCTTTCAATCAAAAATTTGATTTTTTAAAACTTAAAACTTTCTTTTTTGATTATGCACATTTTTAAACAACATTTTTCATCCAGAAAAATGTTTTTTTTTCAATTATTGTTATTTTAAACTCAAACAATTTTTAAAACCTTCAAGCTAAAAAAAATTGCATTATTGTATTATTAATAAATAAATAATATTTATTTAAAAAACAATTTATTGTTTAAATCCTGGAACTTTTTAGTTCGGATAATTTATAATTTGGCAATTTCAAGAATTTTCCAATTTGGGAATTTTCTTTTTCGGGATTTTTAAGTCGTATCTAGAAAATGTTTGAAATTATAAAATTGCCGAAATATAAAAATCCCGAATTGGAAAATTCACGAATAATAAAATACCGAATGCTTTATAACATTACTGAATTTGAAAATTCATGATAATTAGTAATATTACTGATTGAATAATATTTCCAAAGAGTCTCGAATTCAAAGAACTAAAAAAAAAAATTTTTTCAAAAAATATTATTTATTGAAAATACAAGATTTAAATATTTTTATCCAAGAAATTTTTTTAAATAGTCATTGTATTATTTTTAAATTATTGTATTTTTGAGCTCAAAAGATAATTTAAAAAACATTAAAGATTTTTAAAAATGTGATAAATAATATTGATTAAAAAAACGATTTCTCTAATTGTTTAAGTTAAGGAATTTTCTAGTTTCGGAAATTATAATCAAATTCGAGATTTTTATATTTCTGCAGTTTTAGAATTTCGGGAGTTTTCTTGGACTATTTTTTTAGAGAATAAAAAAATTGTTTACAATTGTGGTTCATTCAGAAAAATTTATTAAAATTATTATATTTTATAAATAGAAAGAGTAATAATCTAAAAATTCTCTAAAAATTGCTAATATTTAATAAAATTCTTTTTACAAAAATTTAAATACAAAGGTCTTCTTTCAAGTAAATTAAGGTAAAAATATGTAAACTAATTTTTAAAAATCTTAAATTATTATAAAAAGTGTGAGGTTGGAGCACGTTTTTGAAAAAGTTATTTATTTATTTAATAACAAAAATGGAAAATTCATTTTCGACATATTCAAAGTTTAAATGTTGGAAAATAGCCAAATAATGCATTTGTTAATTAATTTTGTATAAGCAATCATCAATTGCTATCAATTAACAGCAAGAAATCATTGCTAAATAATAATCTGTTAATTCCTCGAAGTAAAATAAACTTTATTGTCATTAAAAATGTCCCTAAAATATTATAAATTAATTATTTATATTTGATTATATTGAAAAAGTCAAGTTTGCGTCTCGTGAAATACATATTTAATACATTTGTTAACTAAATTTATTTAAACTTAGTAAAAACTGTATTGATCACATCATAAATACCCATTATAATCGACATTAATTGGATACCAGGTAGGAACCAACATTACCGACTGCCAATAGGGCAGTAACCTACCTTACCGACCGACGCTAAAGTAGGATCCTAGATTATCCTCAGTCGGTAAGGCAGAAAAATTGAAGCTGAAAGATTGTTTGCCATCGGGAAAGTAGGACTCTAGATTACCTTCAGTCGGTGAAGTAGGAATCTGACAGAGATTCTTACCACATTCGATGTTGTAGAAGTTTAGGTGTCTTGGGGGGGCTTGGTCGGTAAAGTAGAAACCTTCATAATCGACTGTGGTAAGAATTTCTATCAGATTCCCACTTTATTGGCGGAAGGTAATCTAGAGTCCGACATTATCCATTGACGGTAATAATTTTTTTTTAATTATCGTCGGTCGGTAATGTAGGTTTCCTACCCTGGCACCGATCGGCCAAATAAAGTATTATTGAAGTATGTAAATTTAATTTTCGAGGCAGATTTTTCCCTTTATAATGAAGATATTGGTTACTGTCAGAATCAATCGATAAAGCGGTAAATCGTGAGGAAAATCGAAATATTTATAGAGACTCTTCAGTGGTCTGGAATAAGCATTGAAAGGTTTCAAGATAGTGAAAATTTACAGTATACCTATGATAGTCCTGTATTTTATCCGCACAATTTATTTTATATCAAATATATAAAATAAAAAATATAAAAATAAAATATACATAAAATTATGTTTTAATTTTCTTAACTTGAAAATTTTAGAACTAATTTGGGAAGACTAAAAAAATTGCCGAATCTAAATAAATAAAAAATGGTTGAATAAAAAAATAATGAATAAAATAAAACACTTTGATTTAATTTTATTATTTGTAGCTCACTGGAAATATTTATTCTACCAACACTGAATTTCTTTGAACCTGGAAACGGCCTTTATTTAATAAAAATATTTTTTATTTAACGTATTACTTTATTGATAAATTAATTTTTTAATTTTATAATTAGAGAATTTTATAATAATGAAATTTTCCTGTGTCTGCAATTTTATAGTTTCAGATATTTTATAATTTTGGGAAGTTTATTTCGGGTCTCTTAGAATTCGGGAATTTTATTTTTCGGTATTTTTTAGTCTTCCCAAATTGGTTATCAAAATTCCAAATTAGGAAAATTGAAATATAATTTTATATAAAAATATAGAGAGTATTTTATATGCTATAAATCATATTGATAAAAAAAATAATATAGAAATTCAACTTATTTTAAAATAAATTCTTAAAAATCAATGAATTTTTTTTTAATTTTCAACAGGTGAAAAAAATTGAAAATCAATTGTTAAAAATTGAACTATCGAAGATTGAAGAAAATACAACTGTTAAAAATTCAATTCAACTGTTGAAAATTAATGAAAATTGAATTTTCAACTTTTGTTCTACTTTGTTAAAAATTATTTTATTACATGGAGATTCGTCTCATTGGTTGAAAATTTACCTATTTTGTTGAAAATTGATTTTTTTGGTTGAAAATTGATTTTTTTAACTGGAAATTTCACTATTCTATTTTTTTTTAATTTCATTGTTTTTAGCTAAAAATCCAACTATATGTTTCCAAATTGAACTATTTCGTTGAAAATTAGATTTTTTATATTAATATTTTTAACTGAAAATGTAATTATTCTATTTTTTGTTGAAAATCAATCGTTTTTCGTTTAAAATTCAATTATTTATTTAAAAATGCATGTATTTTGCTGAAAAATTGTATTTTTTGATAAAAAAATAATGTTCTTGGTTAAAAATTTGACTATCACTGAAAGTTGAACTACTTCAAAAAAAATTATTTTTTTAGTTGAAGATTCATCTCTTTGGTTGAAAATTTAACTATTGGTTGAAAATTTTATTTTGTTGACAATTCTTCTTTTTTTTTTAAATTAATTTTTCTAACGGATAATTGAACTATTTTAATCGTTGTAATATTGAAAATTCAGTTATTAAATTTTTTGTTAGAATTTATCTTTTTTGATTAAAAAATCAAGTAGTTGGTTGAAAGTTTAATTTTGTTCTTGAAAATTCCTTTTTTTGGTTGAAAATTAATTTTTTTTAACTGGAAATTTCACTATTCTATTTTTTTTTTTTAATTTGATTGTTTTTAGTTAAAAATTCAACTACTTGTTTCGAAATTTAACTATTTCGTTAAAAATTAGTTTTTTTTATATTAATCTTTCCTAATAAAAATTTAGGTATTCTATTTTTGGTTGAAAATTAATCGTTTTTGGTTTAGAATTCAATTATTTATTTAAAAATGCATGTATTTTGTTGAAAAATTGTATTTTTTTATTAAAAAAAAATGTTATTGGTTAAAAATTTGACTACTAGGTTGAAAGTTGAACTACTTCAAAAAAAGATTATTTTTTTAGTTGAAGATTCATCCCTTTGGTTGAAAATTTAACTTTTTTGTTGAAAATTCTTTTTTTGTTGAAAATTAATTGTTTTAACGGATAATTGAACTATTCAATTTTTTGATGAAAAAATTAATCGTTTTAATATTGAAAATTCAGTTATTAAATTTGTTGTTAGAATTCATCTTTTTTGGTTGAAAAATCAAGTAGTTGGTTGAAAGTTTAATTTTGTTCTTGAAAATTCCTTTTTTCGGTTAAAAATTGATTTTTTAACTGGAAATTTCAGTATTCTATTTTTTTTTGTTTTTAGTTAAAAATCCAATTACTTGTTTCGAAATAGGACTATTTCGTTAAAAATTCGTTTTTTTTATATTAATCTTTTCAAATAAAAATGTAGGTATTCTATTTTTTATTAAAAATTAATCGTTTTTGGTTAAAATTCAATTATTTTTTTTGAAAAATCATGTATTTTGTTGAAAAATTGTATTTTTTGATGAAAAAAAATGTTATTGATTAAAAATTTGACTACTAGGTTGAAAGTTGAACTACTTCAAAAAAAAAAGATTATTTTTTTAGTTGAAGATTCATCTCTTTGGTTGAAAATTTAACTATTTTGTTGAAAATTCCTCTTAATTAATTTTTTTAATGGATAATTGAACTATTCAATTTTTTGATGAGAAAATTAATCGTTTTAATATTGAAAATTCAGTTATTAAATTTTTTGTTAGAATTCATCTTTTTTGGTTTGAAAAGTAATTTTTTTAAACTGGAAATTTCACTGTTCTATTTTTT
>CAKNXH010061355.1:1303-29825 GCA_932178445.1 Andricus quercusramuli
TGTTTAAATTTCTGGCTTTTTGTTTAATTTTCATTTGGAGTGAAGTAGTAATGAATTCAAGTTAACAAAATAATTATTTAAACAATTTATTATACTCATTCATGATATTATAATTGAATAATACTAGAAAGATGCGATCTTTTGTTTAAATTTCTGGCTTTTTGTTTAATTTTCATTTGGAGTGAAGTAATAATGAATTCAAGTTAACAAAATAATTGTTTAAACGATTTATTATCATTGTTGATAATATTCTCTTAGCTTAATTGGTAGAATGTTGCGGTTTTTTCTGAAACTTTTAACTGTTTGTCTATTCTCTATTAGGTGTGACTTGATAATTAATTATATTTAGCAAAAATAATTGTTTCAACAAATTATTATTGTTTATGACTATCTTCATCTATATCAATTGCGCCTAATAGTTGCGGTTTTGCGGCAATTTTTACCTTTATGTCCTTTTTACTTAGTGATGTATTAATTAATTAAAGTCAACAAAAAAGTTGTTCAAACAATTTAATATTGTTCATAACTAACTTTTCTTAGATAAGTGCTAGAAAGTGCCGATTTTCTCTAATCTTTCACTTCAATACAGATGAAAATTGGACAAAAAGCCAGAAATTAAAAAAAAATCCGCATCTTTCTAGCATTATTCAAATATAATATTATTAATAATCATAATAAATTGTTTAAACAATGACCATTGTTAACACTGATGAACTATCACTTCCCTCTAATTGAAAATTGGACAACAAATGGAAAATTTGTGAAAAAACCGCGTCTTTCTAACTACATTCTATGAGAAAATTGCTAAAAACAATAATAAATTGTTTAAACAATTTAGCAAAACCCATTTCTTGATTTATGGGGTTTCTTCTGGACCCTATAAAACAGACTTATGTGGGTGATATTTGAAAAGTGATATTTTATTCGTATTCTATGGCTAATAGTGAAGAGAAATGTTGAGTTTCAACTCGATTGAGATGATATTGAGGATTCTGAATGAGATTTACATGAACGTCTTTTTTTCTTATGGGAAATACATGCTAAACTTTATGGGGCTCGTTCCACCCCTAAATATCACCCCATAAAAATTCGAAAAAAAATTTTTTGGACCACCCTACTGTATATGGATTCTAGGAAAACCATTTTTACCGTGCAAAATTTTTTTGAAATAAGAAAACATTTTTGGGATTCAAAAAAAAGATAAAAATTTCATTCCTTCTTAAGTTATTAGTGGACTCACAGCTTAGTACAATTTCGTAGTTCTGAGTGAAGGAATTTTGTATCCTTAAAATAACTAATGATCATATTTTTCCACAGGAGACTATAGAATAGAGTCAGCCCCATATGCGCCTTGGGATTTACTTGTTCGTCCAAATGGTGCTGGTTTTGAAGTAGTTGGAGAATGCTTCGTAGCAACCTTGATGCTTTCAACGGAACCTCATACCTTTGGTAATTTAAAAAATAAAATATATAGTTTTTGACATTTTTAGAGAATTCTGCCTATAACGATTACTTTTTTCCCAAGTATGGAGTGTTTCTCAGTTGTACAAATAACTATTTTACACGTAATAAAGTGTCTGGTAGTTCTGAACTAATAATTTTTTTAATTCTTCAACTTAAGTAATGACTATATTTTTCTTACATAATCAGGCGAGGAAGCTGCACCACGAGGCGGAGATTTTTTGTTTCGTCGCACACAAGCTTATATACGAAGACGGCAAGATAACGAATGGAAGAATTATGCCACATACCTGAGTGGTATGTGGATCCAAAAGGATCTGCTTTCTGATGTTGAAGGTAATATAGAAACTAAAATACAATCTTAAACAAAGATATCACAGATATGTGCCTAAAGTGTCCAGATTTCTTCGATGAAGATTACATTCAGGCTCTGAAAAATACTCTTAATTTTCATCCCAGGTTAATGAAATATAAAATATCTCATGAAGAAACCCACATGTTAATATTTCACTTCTTTTAGATAATTCAAATTAAATTTTTTTTTAACAATACCATATTTTTGGGGTGCAATGAAAAAATCCCAAATATGCATCGTGCACAACTAGTGTAGAATAAATTACTTTGTAGTTTTTAATTACGTACCTCTTGATGGTCAGAATAATTATATTTTAAATTTTTTCTTACAGAGTAGGAGCAGGAGCAGCCCCATCATTGAATGTTAGGATAAAACATTCACAATAATTAGTTGGAATAATATAGTCTGTCATAGACATAAATATCTGGGTTGTATTAAGGCCCTTATGAGTCAAATAGTTTGTAAGAGATTTGGCTCCACCTGAGGGTTTTCTCCACAAGTGGGTTTTCCCGGCCGGGTTGCACTGAAACACAATCGTATGGTGGTGCAGGCAAATGCGGGAGCTTGTAAAATTGAAGCCGTATGATAAATTGTATTTTTAAGTTGACTGATTTCGGAATCCTTCTCCTCGTCTGGCTCCAAGTTCATTCGACTGCCGATGTAACAATATTTCGTCCTGGGTTTGTCTTCAACAAGTTGAAATCTAGTTCCCTCTCATAAGCCGGACTTCCTAATGTTACATATTTGTAAAATTTCCAGTGTTTGGAAAATTAAATTAAAACCTGCATAGTTAAAAAGCATCAGATGTACATTTCTACATTTCAAATAAAAACTCCCAATGCAAACTTTCTCTTCTTTTTAAGGAAGCTCAGAATTGTTCCATTTTGAGTCTGTCCTATTTGAAATTATTTCGTTTGAAAAACTTCGAAAATAATTTATAAAAATTTCAAATTTCCATTAAGCCATTTTGACGATTGAAAAGCCACAAATGTGAAATTCATTATTATTTATGAAATTTTTACGTTTTCCGGTATTCGATAAAAAAATTTATTTGTGCAAAACAATTTAAAATTCCTTAATATTAGAGAAGAATACAACTTTCTATTTGAGTATTATCTAATTTTTGATTTTTTAAAAATCTGATTCCATTTCATGCTTGTTCTTGCCTTCTTTAATTCAGGAAATATCGTTTTCTCTCATAAATAATTGAGCCAAGAAACTTAAAAAACGTAAAAATGCGTAATAATGTGTATTAATACGTTATAATGTGTGATATTACGTAATAGCGCAAATATTACGCATAATATTTTTTTTTCATACTCGATTCTCTCTACTGTATCCCCTTCAGAAGATATTACAGAAATACCTTCAGAGAATATAATTATCATTTTATATATATTAAAATGTCAGAATTGAATATTTTCCATTGAAAACCACAATATCTGAGTGACAGAACGAAATGAGAAACAATAATGCAGTCAATTTATTCGGGAACTAGCACTAAGATCAAAATTTGCCTTGAGAGACCACTGAATATATATTTTCTTTTTTCAATTTTTGCAAAAATCAGGTGTTATCTTAAAAGGAATAATTTGATATTTTGGGGACATAGCATACCATAATCCTGAGAAAAAATGAATTTTTTTATTCTCATATTACGCTATGCCCGAAATCGATTCGCCGATTCAGATAAAACACATTTATAATAATATTTAAATATGTATTAATATGTTGTTGATCGCGCATTATTTTTGACCGAAAAACTTGTTTTAACATTTAACGAGATAACGCATGACGCAGAAGATTCTCGACCTATCACAGTCCTTATTGCAATCGCTTTGATTCTGGTACATCATAGCGCAGAAGGCATCGACAAGTTTGTAACGTTGAACTTTCATGCATTTTGCAGCCTTCTTGTGCAATCTGCAGCCGCTTGTGGTAGACGATTTTCAATTCTCTTTCATAATTAAAGACAGGCGAAGAAGATATTTCAAATAAAATCACTTGTTTTTATTAATATTAGATTAACTGTCCACGAAAAATACAGTCTTCACAATTCTCACACCAACACTTTACAAATTGAGGTTGTAAAATGCTGGTCGACGCCACCTGACGCTACCTTGTTGAAGCCTTGTGAATTCTCTTGTGCGTTTTGCCTTGTGCTTATTCGAAATGCAAAAGTGTGTGCTTCTCGCTTTACAGGAGAGTCGATTGAACAGGCAGTCCAACACAGGAACCCCATAAGAGGGACCCCACTTTGCATTTGAATAACAATTACAATTTTTCAGATATGGGACTAATATTTTTCATTGTT
This sequence comes from Andricus quercusramuli, assembly GCA_932178445.1. NCBI lineage: Eukaryota > Metazoa > Arthropoda > Insecta > Hymenoptera > Cynipidae > Andricus > Andricus quercusramuli. Next base: position 5,434 of record CAKNXH010061355.1, read on the forward strand.
AAAGTGCAAATTATAAACTGTAGATGGGTACGAAAAACTGAACATATATTATTTCCGCATCAGATCCCTCCCTTGCGGACGGTCACAAATGGTTCAACTTTGAACCTCAGTTTGACAGTTGCGGGACATTATTATTATTTTTATTATTCTGGTTTGAGACTGTAAGAGCCCCTGACGCTTGGGTGATCATGTTGCGTCCCCTTGTAAGCCTCAGCGTGACCCCAACGCCCTCTCCATACGGCGAGGACCGCAGCCAAGCTATTGGCCGATACTTCTGACTCACTGATCCACTTACTGGCCGTGAGTGTAATTCGTTTCTCCGCAATCGCGAAACAGTGACCAAGGGTATGAATGGCTGTCTCATAATCCCTTCCGCATAGACGACAGTGGGGACTTTTTGTAAGCCCTATCTTATGTCTGTGATATCCGAGGTTTCCATGCCCTATATAAATTTCTGTTAGGACTCATTCTGATGTTCCTCGGTCGGTCAACTGTAGATTCCTTCAGTGTCTAACCTACTGGAAATGCTCACAACTGGCTCGGGTCCAGTAAAGTTTCCTGTTGCTGCTAATTTTTCTACCATGTCCGATATCTCATTACCCTTGATGCTGCTGGGTCCAGGAATCCAAAGTTGCCATACTACTATGCCTTATGGGCGCACTGGAGCATGGCCATAATATCAGATTGTGGAACTGTGGCGTAGGACCCCATCGGAATTGTGAAGCTCACTCCGCTAATTGTACAATATACACCAGCCTCAGTGACGCCTCTTAAAATCAGTCCCCTGATTCTTGCCAGTCGAGACTTCACAGTGGACAGTTCAACCCTGCTCCACCATGCCAGCACCGCATATGTTAGCCCGGGTCACAGAATCGCTGTGTAGATCCACATTAGTGTCTCCGGTTTCGAGCCCCAGCTCTTCCCTATGGCTCTCCTACAGAGCCATAGAGCTGCTAATGGCTTTTTGCACTTGTTTTCCAGGTGCTCGTTCAATGACAGCTTCTTATCTAGAATGATTCCTAGATATTTAGCTCGTTCTTTGATTTCCAGTTGTTGTCCTCCCTGTGTTTGCTGCATTAATCTGAAAAGCATATCCAGATGCTGGCCGTGCATGATAGCCAATATATCGTCCGCGTAGCCTTCAACGTGGAAGCCCTGAATCGTGAGCAGATGAAGCAGTTCATCCACTAACAAGTAACACAGCAGGGGCATCAGAGCGCTTTTCTGTGGAAATCCCCAGTCCCCTTCGTCGTTCGTAGGTTCCTGTTGGCCACCATGTGGCAGGTCCATTTCACGACTGCTATAAGCACACCATGTGCCATCATGGACGCCCAGATCCCCTCTCTGGAGGTGTAGTTGAAGGCTCCTTCGATATCCATGAAGGTTCCAATCGCAAAACCTTCCTGCTTCAGTTGTCCTTCGATTAGGTTATTGATCCGCATAGGGCAGTCTCGGTCGCGTGACCAGCCCTATCGGCGTGTTGCTCCTTCTGTAGTGGCCTACTTGACAATACCTTGTCGCGGATATATCTATCCACAAGTCTTTTCACTGTTTTTAGTATGCATGATGTAAGGCTGATGGGACGAAAATCCTTGGATGAAGTATTACCGATCATGCCTGCTCTGGGAAAGAAGACTACTCTTGTACCTCTCAATGCCGTTGGGGCATATTCTAAAGTCAGACTAGCCCTAGCAAGTTCGCGAGCGGTCCTATAATGATCTCTCCCGCCCTCTGTAAGAGGATCAGATATATGCCATCCAGACCAGAAGACTTGTATGGACTGAAAGACTTCAGGGCCTACCTGACCTTCGAGGGAGTAACAATCTCGTTGGCTAGCCGCCGCTTCGGACCCAGTTGAGCCACATGCGACTTTGTTTGCCTTGTAGGTGTCGCCTCCTTCGCTCCAGATGAAGAGTATCCCCCGTCGGGCAATTTTAGGGTGCTGAGAATAGCATCCGGGTTTCGAGAAAGCAGCTTGTCCAGTTTAGCTGCCTCTGCTGCTCACTCGATACCTATGCAAAAGCCGGCCCAGCATTCTTGCTTTGCCTTAGGTATTGTACCCCTTTATTCATCCCTCATCGTCGTGGATGAGGTCGATAGTTCATCCATTTTGTCAGTACTGACACGTCTAAACCTCTCTCTGGGTTCCGTGCGAAGCTTTTCTCCCATTCAACCAGTGTGTCTCCCCAGCCTTTCGGACTTTTGTGGGTCGACAATTACCTCCATAAGTAGATTTGATGGCTTTCGTGAAATCTTGGCTGCCATCTCCAAGGTGTCCACGTCTCTAACTGACCTGGACACCTGCGAGAGTGCACTCCTTAGTTCCGTTGAAAACAGGTCCAAGTCCTTTCTTCTTAGCTTTTAAGCCCACTTGGATCGCGCGGATACAAAGGATTCCCATTCGAACTCTATCTGTGCGTGATCTGAGAGAGTGGGTTCGTCTGAGACTCTTCACTTCTTGGCATTGTCTCTGAAACTAGCGGTACAGAGAGTTATATTGAGAGTTATATTCGTAACCGAGTTACGAAACGTCGGGGCACTCTCCGTGTCAAAAATATCTAAATCAGTAGTGATTGGAGGGTTGGTTTCGCTGTCATATGGGAAGTAGACCGATTCCACGACTGGCTTCCCTATTCTTTTAAGATTTCTGCCTAATACCATAAGGTCTCTCGAAAATAACTCCAGCAGCGGGACAACGCTGACTCCCTCTGCCAGTGTGCAGGCTCTTGGTTTGGCCACACTGGCGTCCCTGTAACAAAAAGCAGCTTCCCTAATCCGCTTATGGTATCTCGACCTAAACAAGGTTCCTGGATTAGCGAGATTCATGTATGCCTTTCAGCCATGCCCCTCTGCAGAACCGCGGAGACGCCTCCTGCTGTCCTCCGCCGGCAGCCTTAAAGTTGACCTATCCAAAGTGGTAGAAGGGCCTGTTGTTGAGGACCGCAAGATTCGTCGTCTGGGACTCAGGAATTTGCACAACAAAGAGGTGCTTGATACCTGTCGCTGTCTTCAGTGAAGGATTGAATCCCTCCAACCGACGAAGGAACACATACAGGTCTTCCAGTTAGCCTGAAAACCAAGCCGTAACCCTCACCATCCTCTGGAGCAATCCAACCCCACCTGCTTTTAGGTCTGCGCCTTCCTAAGGCCTTTTCTCAGCCACCGTGTTACGTAGCCAAGCTTCAGCCGCTGGGTTCGCTGCGACGAAAATGAAAACACCTTCCCAACAGAAGGAGGTCTCGAATTTTTTCCATTGATCCGGGGACACTCTTTCGAGCGCTCTCCAGGTGGCATCCCTAAAGAGCTCAAACTGCTCAGCAGTGAGCAGTGAGTCTTGGTAGCTCGTGTCCGCTACCACCACTATCAGGAGGTTAGTCCGCTGGGCAGCTGTCAGTCCGGCCCCCGGTGGGCTGTCTTGTGCTTCTTCAAGGGCTTAGCCTCACCCGGTGGTGTGTCTTCTGATATTCTCCCTCTCTTTTGAGCCTATTTGCTGGTTGTCGGCATTGTGGTTGCTAATGTTCCAGCCCTAGCAGCTGCATTTTGTGCAATCATCTCGATTTTGGGAAATCGGTGCATTTTGGGAGTAAATTTTGTAGGACAATTCCAGGTTGTTTTTGAGCAAGATAAGTAAATTGAGTCGGGATACGAGCGTACCCGCAAATAAACCACATCTATTTTGATGAGTCATAGCTGGAATCTTTACTGCATTGCTCAATCAGACGTGACAAATTAGAAACGGCCTGAATGTATTAATATTCTGGCCCAGTTTTGAGACAATAAGATAGTATTACGTTTTACAATTGCTATCATGCGACTTACACTCAATTATTAAATCTTGAGTTTGGGTCGTATGGTGATATAAGGAGTAGAGAAGAAACTAAGTGACCCTATTAGAATAATTAAGAGTATTTACCACTTATTGAGAAAATAGCGGTAGGCATTTAATTTCCATCAATCAAATTCACGAATAAAATGGCGGAAAAGCCGGAATTCCAGGGTCATTAGGCTGTTTCAAAAAGAGGAAGGTATGCCGGATATCCGTTGTTCCACTGAGGATAACAAAGAGGAGAATATATTCTCCAAATTGACCCCGACCGAAGCTATAACTCATCTAAGAGAGACTGCGGATTCGGCTGTGGACTCAGCGGAACTCCTTGAGAAGTTCAAGGAAACCACCCTTAACTTGGTAATGAGGCCCGAATTTTGGACAGACGTAGTAAAGTCGGGTACTCAACCTCCAATTTCACAGAGCCCCCAGTATGGTTCTGTGGAACCTTATACCACCCATCAATCCCACTTAAAACATTGACCACCATTCCAGGACAATTACGTCCCTACATTGGGAGTAGCTAGTCTCACATCAAGCACTGTTACGGCAACAGTCAGTGGCAGTAGCACTCTGCCTTTTACCACGGTCGGGTCTACTACGGAAAATTTTAGCTCTAGTTATAGGTACCGGATGTCGTCCCGAGAACAGGAGTCCACGTGTGAGTCACGTATCAGGGCAGCTAACCAGCGGTATGCTACCCCTGCTTTCGAAGGTAAGGGTACACCCACGTTTCCAATGGGACACACCCCTGTTAGGACGGACCGGGTTGATTATGGGCGCGTACCGGGCGGAGTAACCACCTCACGTATGTTAGGGGCGGTAGTAGGGGACACCAAGGGGTATAACCCCAACGATAGTGATCGGTTTGAATCCAATGGCTCATTCATAAGAATGGAATCAAGACAGGGTAACCGGCCGTTAAATGATTCGGGCGTATTGCGGACTAGACCGGAACAGTTTTCAGGTTAAAGTTGGGCTCGTAGGCCATCGGTTCCGGGGTTTGCGAACACAACAAGCCTATTTATGGCGCAATAACTGCCACAGGGGGTTGCTACTCAACTCAATCATTTCAGCAGTTTGCTCAAAGTGCACCTCACGGTTCGTATGGCTCGGGCCAACAGGAATTGGACGGGATCGGCCGTGAAGTAGTTAGTTGGGAGACCCCAGAGAACCGTACCCCTATTCCAAGGCGGAATAAGACCTTGAATTCCATAGTAAAGAACTGGGGCATCAAATATCATGGGGATAAACACATCAGCGTCGAGAGCCTTCTGGCTAAAGTTCAGAATGGAAAGGAGCTATGCTAACTCACTGATGAGGAAATGTTGACAGCAATGCCATTTCTCCTGAATGATCTACCGGCCGAATGGTTTAGTATGAACCGGTGGGCGTGGCCCACTTGGGAAGATTTCAAAGCCGCCTTTCGTGTCCAGTTTGGTAATATAAACTACCAATGGAAGCTGGACGAAGAGGTGGCATAGCGTCATCAAGGGAAGGACGAGCTAACGTCAAACTATCTCATCTGCATACAAGGCCTCTATCGAAGGTTCTCAAGGCCCGTGATGCTACAAGAGCAGATGGATAGGGCGTACACTAATCTGCGCTCGGACATAAAGCGGTTGGTTAGGCGCCACGAATTTTTTGACTTCAATGGACTGGCGTTCCTGGCAGCGGATGCAGAAAGGACCCTAAGCACCATGGAAGACAAGAGGCAGCCTACTAAAGAGGAAGACTCGTTTTTCCCGGAGTTCACCTATACTCCGGTTAAGAAGAGTTCAGGTGGAGGGGTCGTGAGAGAGGCCAGCTCCGACTCCGCTATCGAAAAGTTAGCCAAAGTTCTCCTTGAGCTGATCACGGTCCGAGATGGCAATAAGAACTCAACCAACAATAAGAATAAGTCAACTTCGGATGGGCCCTAATAAAGGTAAGAAGCCGTTCGGAGATAAGGATTCAAGGACGGATGAACCTGGTAATACTGGAAAATCAAAAGTACCACCTAGAGGCGGGTCTCCCGGTGGGCGTCGTAAGCCCCGTATCCAGCCTAAACGGGAACCGCCCTGTTTCAATTGCAACGGGGAGGATCACCACTGGAAAAAATGTCCAAGTGGCATAAATTCTGTCACAACTGCGGAAAGACGGATCAAGTCAAAAGCACTTGCGATTCCGCATATTGCCAGGGAAACTAGTGAGGGACATAAGCTTTGGTAGACCAACCGGACATAATTCTACCTGAAACGTCAACATCCATCAACTCATTAAATTCAACATCGGCCGTGAGTAACAGGGCCGATTCAAAAACTAAATATAGTCAACGCAGCCCAATCAATAGTCCGTATGGGCATGATTCCATAGATGCGGCTATAAATGAGCTGCACCAATTCAGAATAGAGACTTCAGGAGTTGTGACTTCAGCAGAACTCAGGAGAACCTGAGTGTAGTATAGATCAAGATCCAGGTGCATCGTTCAACCCTAAACTAAGTAGAGGTAAAGCCGCACGAACCCATATTGATGTCGTGATAGGCGGAAAACTCTGCCATTCATTGGTGGACACGGGATCAACGAATACCTTCATGGAAGCGAACGGGCTGGAAATCATTAAAGCGGGAAATAGTAAATTAAACCTTAACAAGAGGGGAGCGGTCATGATGGCGAATGGTACCTTAGAGTCCGTCATGGGCGAAGCCTCGATCCCCATCAGCTTGGGAGGTGTGACCCGCGAGATGGCAGTCCGAATAATACCAAGCCTTACTGACTTGTGTGTGTTAGGCATGGACTTTGCGCAGGAATTTGGGCTTATAATCCACGCGAAAGATAGAGAAATTTGGATGGCTGACGAGCCACTCATAAAATTTTTTTTCGAGGTAGTGGACGATGGCGGGTCCGAGAGTTGCAAAGGAATTGCCACATTGTCGGAAGAGGAACGGGGGGAACTCAACTCACATAATAGAGCCCTGATCAAGCGAATGGTGTAATCCAGTCGTGATGGCTCGAAAATCAGATGGAGAATATTGGATGTGCATTGACTTTAGAAAAGTCAACAAAGTCAGTAAGAAAGATGGATATCCGTTACCCTTCATGACAAAGATATTGGATAAATTGAGTTCAGATCGATATATTTCGACGCTGGATTTAAACAAGGCGTATCGTCAGATTCCTTTGACTCAGGAGAGCGAAGAGAAGATCGCCTTCATCATACCTGGGAAGAGTCTCTACCAATATAGGCGGATTCCGTTCGGACTTACGGGAGCACCTGCGACGTTCCACCGATTGATGGACAAAGTGATAACACCGGAAATTAGGCCGCACGTGTTCGCGTATTTGGACGACATAATAGTCGTCACCAAAACGTTCGGAGAACATTGCTATTGGTTAGAGAAAACCATTGAAAGGGTTCAGGAAGCTGGGTTGACTCTCAACCCTGATAAATGCGACTACTGTAAGCTACAAGTCGAATATCTGGGATTTGTCACTCAAGCGCAGGGTGGTCAAGAAAAAGTAATAGCTTATGCTAGTAGAATTCTATCTAAGGCTGAGCGTAACTACTCTGACTTCGAGGTAAAGCATAGAAAGGGGGCGATGCACCATGTTCCGGATGCGCTCTCGCGGTTCTATGAAGAAGAGGAGGCCTTTAAGTTGGCCCAGCATTTTCAAATATGGGACGGCAGCCACGACCTAGGAACCTGCTTTGACCCTCTCTTGAGGGGGAGGCAGAGTTGCCCCCACCCGACGCTGAAGGTTGGGCATCTAGGATGTCAAGGTCCCACTCACCTAAGAGACTTAATCACTAAACACCAAGATCAGGCATTTCTGCGACAATCCAAATACTATAACCGGGGTCGCAGGGACGTTACATTCAAAGTAGGAGATCTTGTGAAGAAGCTGGCACACTTTTATTCCCGTAAGAGTCAGAATGCCTCGAGTAAGTTGGTGAAACCATTCGAAGGGCCGTACGTGGTCGTTAAGGTTTGCCCACTCGGCACTGAGCCTGAGGATGAGGAACTCACGCCAGAGGAGGCGGCAGCTTTGGACCGTAAACTTTTCGAGATTCATAATTCGGAGGGGAAAGCTGGAACCAGCAGCACTCGTCATAAGTTAAATTGAAATTTGGGGAAGGGAATCGTTTGCCAAGGCTCACAATCAAACTTAAATTGAAGCTTCGGACACCTGCGTACTTATAGACTAGCCATGATTAACTACAAGTATTAACAATAAACCAATCCTTACTCCTAAGTAAATAAATTACACCCTTTTTCAGATGTCACAGGAAGGAGAAATAAATAAGAAATTTCCCGGTTTTATACTGGCTAGCGGATGGAGGGCCATCTGGATGAAGCATGGTTGGGCGGTAATTCCGCGCCTATTCGCAGGCATTGGCCTGATCGACCCCCGGACGGACCGTCAGAAGGTGCTGTGCTGGGAGGGAAGAATGCCATTTATGCCCTTGTTTAAGTCTAAATATTCTGACTTAAACTCATGAATATTTTCCACGCCCATGTGCCATTATCTGTATTCAATTTTTCTAATTGAAAATCATTTATATTCCATTCCCCGATTCTCTTTCCTTTAAGGTTTTTTAATTCGTAAATAGTTGGGGAAATTGGCTTTTTAATAATAAATGGACCTTCATATTGGTCGTATAGCTACCTGCCTATTTATCTGCTTTGTTAGACAGTTTGGTTACCCTTTTTAAAACCTTATCTCCTTCAGTTATAATTACTAGCTTGTCTTTTGTTTGATTCATCTAAGCTTTTCTGTACTTCTTCTTTTATAGTTTGTAATCTTCTCAATCTATCGGTCCATTTATCGACACTTTGGAATTCTATCTCGCTATCGGGTTCTAAACTTTTTCTTAGGGACTGAAGTGGTTCTAATTCACGAGCTAAGTTTTAGAACGCAGGGGTACATTGTTTTTTCTCTTTTTGGAAATCGGCAATGGTCCCATGATATCAGCTGCTACCATGGTCCATGGTTCTTCGACGATTCTCTTCCCCATTAATTATATTTTACTTTGGTTACCCTGTTTTACTCTTTGACAAGTCTGGCAGTTTTTTACGTAATTGATAACGTCCAAATATACCCCTGGCCAGAAGTAATGTTCGGGAATTCTCGCGTAAGTTTTCTCTGAGCCTAAATGTCCTGCCTGTGTTTCGTCGTGGTTTTCCCGTAAAACTTGACGTCTAAGTTTTTGGGGTATGACTAATTTCCAAGGATTTGAGCCTGGTAAGACAGTGGATTTAAGTGGGTCGGTTCTGTAGAAATAGAGTTGCGAATCTCTTATTCGCCATTTTTAGTGTTCTTCTGGTCTTTTTGTCACTTGTCTGAATTTTGTAGATTACCAGTCGTCTGTTTTATCATTCGCGTCCGCTTTTGGTTTTTCTACGTTACAAGCTAACGCGAACGCTATATTTTTCGTTGGTTCCCCTGATTTCGAAAGGGCATCAGGGACTAGGTTTGAACTACCTTTACGATATATGACTTCGTAGTCATATTCTAATAATTCTAATGCCCATCTGGCTAATCGGCCAGTGGGGGTTTTTAGGTTATGGAGCCACTTTAACGCTAAGTGGCCCGTGATTACTTTAAAGCTATATCCCTCTCAATATGGCCTAAATTTTCGTATGGTCCAAACTACCGCTAGGCGTTCTTTTTCTGATGCCGAGCACCGAGATTCTGCGCCGTTTAGGCTTCTACTCGCGTATGCTATCACGCAATTTACGCCGTCAATTGTTTGCGTAAGTACAACTCCTAACCCCGTATTACTTCCGTCAGTTTCGAGTTTGAAGGGTTGTGTGAAATCTGGGCAGGTCAAAATTGGTGCTGAAGTTAAAAGATCTTCAATTTTTTGGAAAGCCTCATCTTGTTCAAATCCCCAATCCCATGGTTTATCTTTTTTCAGTAATCTGTTCTTTGGTTCTATTGTTTCAGCGAAGTGTGGAATGAATTTTCCGTACCAACTTGTCGTCCCTATTATGCGCTGTAATTGCTTAATGTTTTTAGGTTCAGGCTACCTACAAGTGATCGTTAACTATGTTCTTTGATTTCGCCCCACTTTGTCTGCCGTTGTGCGTGGACAATGAGGCTACCTGAATGCACTGAACAATTAATATCCCTCTAAATTATACGCTGCAGCTGAATAAATAATAAAAATTCTTCTGGCATTTTGAGCAATAATCATAATACATTCGCATTTAAATCTTCTTATTTGATTTTGATCCGACTGCGGATTACATAGAATATTATATTTTAGTTTATTTTTTTCCTATTGAATGAATGATACACATACTGTAGAGTATCTTCATTGGAAGCAACTTCTTCGAACGAACGTGGAAAAATTGGGTTTTTTTTGCCTACAGGACATTCTTTCATTTCAGTTACGGTCATATCGTCAATTGCACCGCTTATCATGTTTATTTTTATTCTGGAATGATATCTATCTGCCTTATATATTGCACGAAGAATCCCAGTGTACTCCAGTATTGCAAAAACGTCATCATTGGATGTTGATAAAACAATATATTCTTGGATTGGCACGGGCACATATCTATTCCGTTCTACTCGCAAATAAATGGCAAACCCGGCGGGAATAACATATCTTCGAAATTCGAATTGCTGGTTCTGATTTGTCTGGGGAACAAGCCGAATATATCCGAGTCTTGAAAGTGCATATCCAACTACTTCATGAGAAGGAGGCCAGCCCGGAGGAGAACCAGATCTGGCATAAACCGGAGGCTCCTGAGCAGAAGTAGGGGGAAGTGAATCTTGTAGTGAATCGTAATTTGCAGAAGCTTTAATAAAGATGTTTGGGAAGATTCGTTGCTTTTTGCCTACTGGACAATCCTTGATTTCATCTTGAGTCAAATTATGAACTTCGCCGCTCAGCATATTTATTTTAATGCGCGAATGACCTTTATCTGTCCTATACATTCCAAGAAGAGTCCCAATATAATCCAATATTGCAAAAACGTCACCATTGGATGTTGATAATACAATGTATTCTCGGGTTGGCACGGGCACATATTTATACCGTTCTGCTCAAATCCTAACTGGCATACCGGCAGGAATAACGTATCTTCGAAACTCAAATTGCTTGTTGCGATTTGTGCGAGGAATCAGCCGAACATATCCAAGTTGTTCTATTGTACATCCAAATACTTCATCTGAAGGTGGTCTGCCGGGTGGAGAAATGGACCTGGCACGAATAGGAGCCTCCGCTGGAGAAGTGCGGTCAGGTGACTATTGTCTGGCAGAAAAAGAAGAATCAGGATTACGTTTGCCATTAGGATTCCTCTTAGCAGGAAACCTGGACCTGCCAAGAAGAGGAGCCTTCTCTGGAGGATTCCGATCAGGCAAATGTTGATGTCGAGCAGCAGAAGAAGACAAGCCAGGGTTACGTTCGCTATCAGGTTTCTCGTCGGTAATGATTCAATCAAAATTATGAGTCTATGTTTTCAGTGCGAGTCGTAGGAACCGACATTAAGGGGATTCATCAGAGATAGAAAACGAGATTCCACTTTTTAGCTGCACGGTTGAATATTTTTGTCTGATATTTTGCAAACATTATCTAAAGATTAGTCTGTTTTGCCGACCAGAGCCGGTTCTTCGAAACAATGTTTATATTCAATGTTATAAACAATAAGAAAAGAACAATAGAATAAAATTGCAGTGACACTCTGTGTTAGCTCAGTTGGCATTTTCACGGCATGGCTATCGGCCCTCATCAAATACGGCTGCACTCGAACTCAGTCCCGCGAAGAGAGTCCCCGAAGCTGAGCTGTGTCAACGTCACTCTACCGCCACTTCTTTTTCAGTTGGCTGACTTTCTCTTCCCTTTTACGAAAGGAGGGAAAGGGGCAATGTATAGTTTTGTTAATTAATGATCTATGGGAAAATAGCAAGTTTTTTCACAGAATGTATGTTGGTCCACAATAATTCATTTGACAACGATAGCAAAAATATTCAGTGCAAGTAAGTGTAAAAAGAAAAAGTTTGGTAACAGTTGGAACGAGAGAGAGGTTTGACACCTTGGGACATCTCCTCTCTCTCTCATTCACGCGCACTCATTCTCTCCTCGTACGGTGGTACGCAGGGGCTGCCAGTGGTGGGGAAAAGAAGGAACGGAGGAGAGAGTGCCGCCGGACTGAATTTGGGACTGAGTTTGAGTACGGCCACGCCCCTCCATTCTGATCTTGGCAATGAGTTCGAGTGCCACAATTAAACTCACGAGGCACACACCCAGGAGCGCGTCGAATTAGCCGTAACGAATGACCCTTTCGCTGTTATCAGATGCAGGTCAGTTAAAAAAACTAAAATTATGAAAGCATGGCGTGATTCAATTCTAGTTAGCAGAAAATGAATAAGACGAAAATATTTCAAAAATTATTAGACGAATATGCTCTAAATCGTAGTGAGAGTGACTTCTGGTCACAATTTTCGTAAAAAATCAACAATTGTAATTTTCATAAATAATTTTTTACAAAAATTTGGAATTTGCAGTTTTTTCCATTTCGGTTTTTTCTTTATTATCTGAATTTATGTAGATACTCGGAAAAATTATATATGTTTGGTTATATTTGTTAGAATACAAAAATCGTTCATTTTGTAAAGAAATAGAATAAGTAAATATAAAACTTCTTTCTGGAAGATAATTTTTTTTGCAGTAACCATTTAAATGTAAAATTGACAATGAAAATCGTTATTTACTATTATTGTTTAATGTAAAATATTACAAAATTTGTATTTATTTAAATTTATTTAATTAATTTAAATTTGTTTATTTAAATCATTATTGTGATTTTTATTGAAAAAAGTTCGTTCTTCTCTGGAAATACTTTATATTATTGCCAGAGTGACTTGCATGTTGGTGGCGGTAGTGAGAACCTGTTGAGTGACAGGTGGTGAGAGGATTTCACGGGATTTTTGTGGAAGGTGCCTTCGAGTGGGCAAGGGTGGTTCTTGCAGATTTGGGGGATTTTAAGGGAGAGAAAGGGGTTTCTGCAGGGGCTGTGAGGAATTAAAAAAGAAGGAAAATAAGGGCAAAATTTGGCGGTGATGGACAGCAGCATTCTGCAGAGACATCTGTCGGCTGTTAAGAAGAAAGGAAGGGCTAGTGGGTGTATTACAACAGCGGTTAGAGATGGATTATACAAAGAAGCTCACGGAGAGAAAGGGGGAAGGGAGTACAAATGAGAAAAGTAAAGATAGGAGGGGTAATGTGTGAGTTTGTGATAGTGTACAATAAGGATGGGATGGATAGAATTAAAGAAAGGGTGGAAGACTTCTTAGGAGAAAGAGAGGAGGGTATGGTGGTACTGAGTGGGGACTTCAATGCGAGGATGGGGAGGGAGGAGGGCCTTTACAGGGAACGGGAGGGCTTCGAAATGAAATAGAAGGATAAGGTAATAAATAAGGAGGGGGAGATTCTAAGGGACTGAATGGAGGATATAGGCTGGCCGGTGGTGAATGGTATGGCAACTGAGGACAAAGAGGGAGAATACACATATGTTAGTAAGGTGGGGGTATTGGTGATAGACTATGTAGTTATGAATATGTCATCAGCCGTTAGGGTTGTGGATGAGGGTTTATAGCGGCGGAGGGGCAAAGGGCAGTCCGTAGAAGATATATGGAAAGATTCAAATGAGGAAGTGAAAGGGTGCGTGCGAAAGTATGTATTCAAAAAGAAGAAGGAAGTATGTATGAGAAGAAAGAACAGGAAAAGGAGAAAGAGCTGGGAGAGGAGTTAGGAAATTTTAAGACAAAGGGGGACGTATGGAAGATAATAAATAGGTTTAGGAAGCGTAGAGTAGGGATAAGTAAGAAAAACGGGAGCGAGGAGTGGAGAAGTTTTTTTAAAGAATCATTGCAGGCCTCAGATTTGAGGAAGAGAGATGTTGGGAGCAGAAGATCGTGGGAGGCAGAGTTGGAGGAGTTGAATGACCAGAAGATAGAGAAATAGTTAAGAAAGTTAAGAAGGTCAAAAGCAGCAGGGCTGGATGGGGTAGAGGACGAAGCATGGCTGTTTGGTACACAAGAGGTTAAGGAGAGGCTGATGGAGGTAGTGAAGAAAGTATGGAGGGGGGAGGGATTCCCACGAGGGTGGAGAGAAGGATTAATAGTGCCACTGTATAAGAAAGGAGATAGGGATAGGCAGGACAAATATAGAGGGATTACGCTGATAAATACGACGTATAAAGCATACGCGATGGCATGGCGGTGGCGGAGAGGCGGCGGAAAAATGTCGAGGGGAAAGGAATATTGCCGGCGACGCAGGCGGGCTTTAAGGCGGGTAGGAGTTTTTATCGATAATATCTACGTTCTGCAGCACGTGGTGGATCGAGAGGGTAAGGGAAATATATGAAGAGACCAAAGATAATTGCAAATCGTGTTGAAATTGAAGGCTGCAGACTTTTTTTGTGAACGAAAAGAATGCGTAAACAATTGCGTGAACGAACTAATTCTGCTAATTAAAATTAAATCACCCCATGCTTTCATTCGATGGCCATACCGTAAAAATGCTTACTGAGCTAACACTGAGCTTCATGATTTTCAACGTTGTAGACTGTAAACGCAAAGTATTATTTCAATGCTAGCCTTAGGCACTTTAATAAGACTGACAAAAATTAGTTTCAAGTGGTTCTAGAATGAGAACACTGGAGTTAGAAAGTATGAGAAGTGAGGGATGTGTGAATGTGAGGGGTCGTGAAGTAGAGGAGGGAGAAGTAAGAGAAGTAAGGATATTTTATTATATATTTACCAAAAGAATCAACGAAAACGGCAAAAGCAAGGAACAGAGTACCGACGGTGATCCTCATTTTTAGTAATCGAGCGGATGAGAGTATATGGCAGTATATGATACTGATTCAGCGAGGAAAGGAATTTTCTACAAGATATTTCCATATATATACTAGTGGGCTTTTCGTACTTCACGTAGCCAATTTTGATTCGCTGACTCTCCCTTCCTGACCTCCTGCCTCTCGCGCCCGAATAATATATACGTCATATACGGACAGCCGCTAGTCACTATCTTACTCGATATCGTAAATTGAAGCCTCGAGACAAACACTTACTTATTTAACAATAAAATTTCATGGAGATTTACTGGTCTGTCCTTGTATACCTGTATGTTATAGCACAAATAGCGCTATCTGAAAAATTATATCGACATACGCTCATAGTTTAAACAAAGGTTCCAGAAAACAGATCTTCATTCGTCCAATTTTATCTCTTCCAAGGCTTCATTATTGCACAAATTAATATGACGAATTCATGTGATATCGTTCATCGATTTTTTTTTTAAATCAACCAAATGTCAAAAGTATGAATGAGTCAATTTTAAGCGACACAGTATGAACATGTTTCGTTTTTGTCAACTTACAAGGTATATAGTGGGTAGAACATAAAATTGTTTGTAATTTTCCTGATATCCTAGAAATTTTTATAATTTTCAAATTAAACTTTCAAGCTTGTTTGAGTTTTTAACAAATCCTAGACTTTCGTGTTTTTTGGCGGCGTTGCGCAACTGATACCTGACCCGACGTCAATTTGTACTCCCCCTCGAAAGTAACGTAGCCGTTGGCTGAACACGAATTTTACATTTATTCTGCGTTTTTT
Organism: Andricus quercusramuli; assembly: GCA_932178445.1. NCBI lineage: Eukaryota > Metazoa > Arthropoda > Insecta > Hymenoptera > Cynipidae > Andricus > Andricus quercusramuli. Next base: position 20,871 of record CAKNXH010061355.1, read on the forward strand.
CGTTTTTTACATTCTCATCAGAGAAGGTATTAGAGTTGTGTAAAATTTTACCCTCTCCGTTTTTGTCAAATGTCCACGTTTTGAGACATTCTGAAACCATGTGACAGGGTAAAAATATTACCTGTCACTGGTTATGGAGGAACAACATAACCTCCCCACTGGCACTGGGAAAATGTACATCCTCTCCTTTCACTTGGGAGTTCGGAACGAGGGTCGCACTCCACCAGGGCACTTTCGGCACGATCTAGGTTTATTTATTAACACCATTTTTTTTGTTCCTTTTCCTTTTATGAAAATGTTGTCCCGACAACGGAACACTTCAGTCGAGAGCGAACTGACAGCTACAACGTCAACAACACGTCCCGAAAGCCACAGAGCTGTCCTACCAACCAAAGCCAGAAAGAGAGGGTGAGAGAATATTGACACAGGCTATCCTTTTCTGGCCTGTGAGTTTCACCTAGCAGTCTACGACACTGTCGAGGGAGGGGAGCCGGATCGAGCACCGCGCATGGAAGGGAAAACAAGATGGCGGCACCCACCAGTTCTTCAGACTCCAAATATAAACGTTTACACTTTCGCACCATGAGCGGGAAGGAGTAATCCGATGTTCTGTCCTTTTCTGGCCTATCGACCAACGTTCAACGATCACGGGGAAGTAAAGGAAAGAAGCTCAAACGTTGGAAAGAGAAGGAGATGGGGCTGCACCCTCCATCGGATGGCCAAGATCTCACATTATCCTAAATCGAATTCCGGAAGTCCCGGAAGTGACGGAGGGCGCTCGGATACGGTGAAACCACTCCATTCTACAATACCATTTCTTGATCGATGCTTAAAGATTCTAAGTGGGAAACGTGAGCTCACTATGGGACTTCACTCAGAATCTTAGGGTTATAAAATTAACAAAGTTCTCTTCTGTTTTGGCGGTAGAAATACCGGTGCCTTTTCCAGCAATATGGCGGTTGAAGAAGATCCGGAGGGCTGTGATTGGCGGAGAATCTCGGGCCGCGCGGATACGACGCTCCGATTGGACGAGTGGAAGGAAGCAGACACCTGTCGACTATGCGTTGCGCGTCGAGGCACTCTCGCTCCGAACTCTCCATGTGATGGACGTAAGCTAGTCATCGTGCGAAAACTTTTTATAAGGACGTATTACAACCACAATTAAAAGGAAGACAAAAAGAGGAGAATTTCGAAATAAATATTGAGAAAAAAAAATTAAAATAAAACCAAACCAAAATGTACAAAATCGTGAAGGGGACTTGGAGGAAATACGAGCACGAAGGGGTAAGTTGGTTTTGCTTCCTGGCGGAGGGTTTTGGTGGCGTCAATTGATTTTCCTGTGAGAAAATGTACCGCCAAACGCTCGGCCAGCCCTCTAAGTGCCGCGATTCGGGAACTTTCCGTTTTTTTTGGGGGTTTTCTTTCTTTTTTTTGTGGAGTGCGGGTCGTTTCCTTTTTTTTATCTGTGTCGCTAGCTTCGCGTTTTGTTTTATTTCCTCTTGGGAGGTGAAAGCCGAGAAGCTGGACTTCTCGAATTTCACGCCCCAAGCTAATTTTGACGCGAGTGCTACGCTTAGTTCATGAGTTCCTCGTATTCGCAGTATCGGTAATGGCGGGGATTGAAAGATTTGTTCGCGTCATACCTCGTGGTCGGTGCTAGTCTTGTACATTTTTAAGGGTATTTCGGGGAACCGACCACGGGTCGAAAAGTATTTGTGGTGAGATTTGGGGCTTCGGAAGAACGGGAACTCAGATAGTTTTAGGTTAGAATTACGTATATTCCATGAAATTTTAAAATGGCGGATAGTGGGCCACGTGGCCATAGGTTTAGTTAGAGTTTAATTCTCGCGTCTCGAAATAGGAACTGGGTAAAATTGGAGGTCATGATCTGGTAGTGGGGACAAAAATGTTTCTTTCTTGAAATTTCGGAATTGTGAGACCGATTGGACTATCAAAAAAATGTTCGGAATTTATTAGAGTTGTATAAATAAAACAAAGAATCTGGAAATTTTATGTGTGAAGAGTGATCATTTGGTTAGGAGATAGCCCCCCCCCCCCCCCCTCATACTTTTGCAGGTTTAGTAATAGGGATTTCATTTCTTTTAATTTAAAAATTAGGATGAAATCGAGATTTTAAAAATTTAAGTATCGGTATGACAGTCTTCTTAACTCGTAACAGTATTTTGGACCTGTTTAACTCACTCAGACCTTAAGTCGAAATGGCCACTTTGACCTAATTTTGCTCAGCTCCCTTTTTTGTGCTTTCTTTTCTTTTCTTTCTTTTTTTTCAGCTTAGCTAGGCAGTACGGAAGGACTTGAGTTGAGGTAGGCCATTTGAAAATATTTACAGTGAGGAATTTCCAAACGGGCTGGAAATATCTTCACAAATGGCGCCCAACTAGTTCCTAACCTAAATTAAAACCATCCCTACATTTTTTTGTTGGTGTTGCACAATGATCACTCACACCTACCAGACCGAACACACATTTTTCCAAAATTTAGGAATCGAACGCAACTTCTCCAATCCCCAAGTTCGGCTGCTATGAGCGCCATATCCAACCACAAATTATCGGTATATTTGTATATATTTATATATACATATATACCCACAAAGAACAAGAACCACATTTATTGATATATCTGAGTATTGTGATTTCTTTATTCCTTTTGATATGATATGATTTTTCATGATTTGTATGTTTATCCATCAATGATGTCTGTCTTTACTTGATATTCATTTTGAAGTGGGTTCCGATATAAGAGACCTGAATTGTTCAGTTCTGTATTTTGGTATAACAGTTCTAACGAGATACTGAGCAATTCCGTCATCTTCACAAGCTCCAAAATGTCGCGATAACCATTGTCCCATTTCGCTATAAGAAAATTGTAAATTTTTTTATATACCGTTTTTTTTCTTCGGTCGCTCTCAGAAGGTTTCAGGTTCGCGACATCCTAGAAGCAACATTTTTTTTCTTTTCTTTTACTTGTCGCGGAATAGCAAGACGTACGCGTTAGCAATCTTCGGAATCAACAGTAAAAATCTAGATCCGCTTATTCACGCGTGATAGGAAATCAAGCTGTTCTGAAAAGGCCCTTATGAATTAAGATTTTAGATTTCATTTCAGCTTGGGAATTAGAAATTCGTTGTCTAGCTAACAAAATGGCGTTCTTTAACTCACTCGACAACGTTACGACCTATACGGAATTAAAAAGCTTGATCGCGGAATTAGACAATCCGGAAATTAATGAAAGCCTCGAAGCTCTGGAACTAGATACTTCTGGTACTAGAAAAATAAAATGTGCTCGATTGCGAAAAGGCATTAAGCTTCTTAAAGGGTGGCCATCCAGAGAATCGGAATATACATCCGCAACTTCAGCTCTCACATTAGATGATACGGAAATTGAGTCCGATTTCGAAAATTTAGCCGCGGGCCATCCTGTTAACATCCCTCAAACCGCAGCCACTTTAACGGTAGAAACTAGGGTAACTAACGCGAGCTACATAACGACAGTATCTTCTTCGGGAAATAATAATGTAACTAACGTCACGAATACCACAGCTGCAGGTTCCCTAAGCACGGTTTCGACACCAAGAATAAAACCAACGCTTTTTCCTCCAATTAACCCAACTAATGTGTCATTTAATTATGCACAGATCTTCGGTATGCAAAACCCCTTCAATTTGCCAGACCCGGTAGTCTCTTACGACACTAACGAGCCTGGTGCCAATCATCCTTAGCTTCCCCATCGCGTGTTACAAAATACCTCCGATACCGAAAATATGAAACCGTTGCCTGAATACCGGAAAATAAATAGACAGGTTACTTCACACCCTACAGCGGACAAGCCGAGAAATTTTGATCGATGCTCCACACAGAATGAGACGCTTGGTGCTATCCGAAAAGACACTGCGAAAATGTCCAACCTAGGTAGATTATTCGCTAACACCACAGCGTCAGAATCGGAAATTGAAAATCACGGGATTAGAGTAGACAAAGAACACAGTCTTGGTCTAAATAGAACTAAATTAAATAAGTACAGCCGTACATCCTTTACCGAAACTCGTCGTGATGAATGTCAACCTGATTTTGTGAAATTCAACCCAAACATCGAAAAAGATAAATTTTCTAGACCAAGCCCACAGAATAAACCGCGAAGAAGCAATATAAGCTATAAAGATACACGTACCCACGACTGACTACTAGGGTATCGGATGACGAATTATTGATGGCAATGCCGGTTTTACTGGAGGGAAGAGTCAAAAAGCAAATTCAGTCTAGAACACAAGGTAAAGATGAGTATATTGATGACTATCTAACCAATGTTCAAAGCCTAATAAATTTGCTCGAGGACGAAATTCCGATAGTTGACCAACTAGACTGGGTCCATAGAGGCCTTCGGCCTGATTATCACAAAGTCATCCGTCGTTCCGATTATAGATCGTTTCGTGAACTATCTCGTTTAGGAAGAAGCTGGGAAAAAGAGTGGAATGTGTATATTAGAGAATATAAGACCCCACCTCCTCCCGAAAATTCTTTCCTAAAAGAATTTGCGTACAGGCCGAGGTCGACCCAAAAGACAACGAAGCAATCGCCAACGTCAGCATTGAAAGAGGAGATAGATAAAACCTCCGCGATCAGCACAGAGCAGAAACAGGGCACAAACAACCAAGGCAATAAGCCGAAACAGACGCATAAAGGGCAACACTCAACCCATGTTGGTTTTAAGGAGGGGGGAGGTCAGCAGAAGGCTAAGCCTTCTGCTGATATTAATAAAAACGAGCCCCAATTCAGAAACCCGAACGAGGTGATCTGCTTTAACTGCAAACAGGCAGGTCACTTCCAAAAGGGCTGTGCCTCGCCTAGAAGGTTGGTTTGCTACGTATGCAAAACTGAGGGCTTCACAATAAAAACTTGTCCTAGATGTTCGGGAAACGAGGCGAAGAAGCAGTGAGCCCGGTCGGCACTGCCTCTCCGCCGCTAGAGACCGTAATGAAAAATGATAATTTAACTTCGGCGAACTCGAGCCCCGATATAATGGTATCGGTACAAGCGATAGTAGATATGGATAGTTACCGAGGCGTTACTGTACCGTCTGAGATCGAGTTAGATCTGCCAATTTCGACAATGGGAGATTTGAATATCGAGAATGCAGTGACAATAGCCTGTACTGCCTACTCGAGATTTGAAACAGACAGGGATATGAGTAAGACAGAAGGATTTGAGGTACCGACAGATCCTCGCTGCGAAGATATGTCAGATAGGGAAAGTTCGTATAGCTTAATCCAACCTGAAGAAGTCATAGTTGAGGCTCAGATACATGATAACCCTGAAATAGAGTTATTTGATTCAGGAGTGGAAACCAATTTAAAAGCGCCCGGAAATAGTGTGGATGATCTCGACAAGATTATTGCAATTAGAGAGTGCCTACCGGAGATAGATTTGATTAGTGGTATTGTGGAGTCGACAGAAATAGCCAATAGGGTTCACATTAGGGCTTCTATCGATTCCGTCTCCTTGGACACTCTAATAGATAACGGATCCTCTCGAGTACTATTGAGAAAATCGGCTTGGGACGTAATCGCCAGGACTTCAGGGAGAGAACTCGATTGTAGTGAGAAATCCCGCATGATCATGGCTAACGGTTCAATGGATACTATGATTGGAAGGGTCAATCGTCCGATAACGATCGATGGAGTTACGCGGACGTGTAAGGTTAGGATTGCAAACAACCTGGACACAGAATTGATCTTGGGTCTGGATGGTCAGGGAAAGTTTGATATGGCATTTCTCTCACGGTCGCGTAAAGTCTTCATGCCGGATTCAGAAGGGAAACATTATCCTTTGAAACAATGGTTAGTGGAAGAGAAAAATTGTAGTGGTATAGCAGCCCTACATGAAGGGGAGGAGGAAGCTTTAAAGGCATTTCTGAAAATAAAGTTCCCTCCAAAATCGCAGGGCCCATTAGGCGCGACCCACCTCATTACCCACTCAATTGATGTGCAAGGGCATACTCCAATCAAGGAAAGGTATAGGATAGTGTCTCCCAAAGTACAGGCGATCATGTACGAAGAGGTTGATAGGTTGTTGGCTGAGGGTATCATATCGGAGTCATATAGTGAATGGTCTGCACCCATAGTAATGGCTCGTAAGCCGGGAGGGAAGTATCGTTTATGTTTGGATTTTCGGAAACTGAACGCTATTTCCAAAAAGGATGCATACCCTCTTCCTTATATGACAGACATATTGCGACAACTCAAGGCCGCACGGTATATAACGAAATTAGAATTGAGTGCGGCATTCAATCAGATCCCGTTGGATAAGAATAGTCAAGCTTACACAGCGTTCACGGTACCGGGAAGGGGCCTGTTTGAGTTTAAGAGGATGCCCTTCGGGCTTACTGGGACCCCGGCCACATTTCAAAGACTCATTGACAGGGTGATAACCCCAGAGATGAGACCCAATGTCTTCAGTTATCTGGACGACATTATTATCGTGACGGAAACTTTTGACGAGCACTTACATTGGCTGGGTAAGGTCCTCGGCCGTGTAAATGAGGCAGGATTAACGATAAATCCAGATAAGAGTGAGTTTTGTTGTTCTGAGGTGAAATATCTCGGATTTGTCGTCAACAAAGATGGCCTCAAAGCTGACTCCGATAAGGTCTCCCCCATAGTCTCGTATCCTGCTCCCAAAACGGTTAAACAACTGCGTCGATTTATGGGCATGACCTCTTGGCATAGGCCTTCGCTGGCTTAACAACCTGCGTAACCCAACCGGAAGGCTCGCCAGATGGGGTTTGGAGCTCCAAGGTTACGAATTTGATATTGTCCACCGACCATGTCCCGGATGCTTTGTCGAGAATTACGGAAGAAGACGACACACCGGTAGCTAGTATAGGCGTTACGGATGACGCGTGGTATTTGCGTCGCCTAAAACTGGTAGAGGAGAGGCCCAAGAGTTTTCCCGATTGGAAGATAGAAAATGGGATGTTGTATCGACATAGGCCGAACCCGGTGATAGATGGATTGATGCCCGATTTAGAGGCCTGGAAATTTGTCCTGCCCAAAGCATTAAGACCTAACGTGTTGGAGGAAGCCCATTTAGAACCTCAGTCCGGACATTTAGGTCACGACAAGACCTATCAGCGGGTGGCCCTCCGGTATTATTGGTCTGGGATGTTCCGCGACGTAGTAGACTACGTAAGGAGCTGCGCGACCTGTCAAAAATGTAAGGTAGAACAAGCGCGACCTGCAGGCATGATGGGTCAACGAGTCGTTGAACAGCCATGAACCGTAGTAGCGGGGGATGTAATGGGGCCTTTTCCGAAAAGCAAGGCAGGTTATAAGTATGTCTTGGTATTCCAAGACCTGTTTACCAAATGGGTGGAATGTCTCCCGATTCGGGCGGCAAACGGTGCCACGGTAAGGGGAGCCTTCGAGGATTTGATCGTGTCTCGGTGGGGTTCTCCGGAAGTCATTCACACTGATAATGGCACCGAGTTCACCAATAAACTATTAGGGAAAATATGCAAAAATATCGGGATTATACACACTACGAATCCCGTTTACCATGCACAAGCGAATCCCACCGAGCGAGTGAATCGTATCCTAAAAACTATGATTGTTTCCTTTCTGGGGACAATCATAGGGATTGGGATCTCCACCTGCCCGAGTTTAGATTCGCTTACAACACCGCGGTCCATGGTACCCTTAAAGTTTCTCCGGCATTTCTGAATTTTGGCCGTAACCCGTTGCCATACCGGTCCTTGCGTAGAGAGATGGAATCGGGTACTCAACATCAGCAGCCTAATGACAAGAAGTGGGCCGAGAGAGTCGCTAGATTGGAACATTTACGCGACCTGATTTGTAGAGTGCTTTCGATGTATCGCTTAACTCTATCAAACCGCGAAATAAACATGCTAAAAGAAGCAGTCACATCCGAGAAAATCCATTATCAATGGTGCGGTGCATCCCCAAGAACGAAAATGTGGACACACAAAGAGTTGCAGAACTTTGTTATTTTTTGAAGAAATTAAAAAACAAAAAATGACTTTTGAGCTTTCACTTAGCTCTATTGAACTGGGGAACGAACATGCAAAAAATATTAAATTACTTTACAAACAAAAATACCAAACATGATATTCTTGTTCAGCAGCAGCACGCAGCACCCTTTCTTTAGTACTCTATGTACACTGAAATCAGTATAGTAATACAAAATATAGAAAAGAAGTACAAGGCAGACATAGTGACGAAATCACATAGAGCTTCTCAGGTCAGGCAGACAGTGTGTGACTGTGGAGAAGTTTTCCCAGAAGTTATAAATTGCCACGTTGCAGAGTGTTTAACTTTCAAAAGTTTTATACCTGGCACTGTCAATTTGGGGAAAACCTTGACAGTTAAAATTGTCACTGGAACTGAAAGAGATTGGCATTTGCCTGCAATTGATTTTGCAGAATCTACTAGTATTATTCATATAATCAATCAAGCTTTTAACCTTGCAGGCTCTTACGAAGACATTCCTGAAATAGTTTGCAACAATGTCTGACAAAAGAGAATTACGTGAAAAGTATGCAACGGAAATGAAGTTGGATGGACTTGCTCCTGGCTTATTCACAAACACAGCACTTGCTGCAACATATGAATTGACAGGAATGACTGTATCTGATTTCACAAAGGAATTCTCCGGACAAGCCTTTGACTTGGCAAAGGTCCAAAGAGACTTTAAATTGTTTTGCCCAGATTACCAGAATAATTTGACAATGGAGACAAAATCATATGCAGTAGAATTTTGTGCAAAAGTACTATATACATGTGGACCTGAATCAAGAAAGGTCAAACCTGGCCAACCTGACAAAAGTTGGAGATTTATAATCAACAAAGATGTACCTGATGAAAAAAGAGAAGGTGAAACCAGGAAGAAACCGATGTATGTCTTCGTCTCGACATACAAAAGC
>CAKNXH010061355.1:29925-50208 GCA_932178445.1 Andricus quercusramuli
GGCAGGTGCTATCTTTTCAAGAGATGACGTTCCAGAGATTGCAAAATGCCTTGGCATGAGTATTCCTGAGACTATAAATGCAATAAATTGCAGTAGCCAATCAGGGGGGCATTACATGAGTGAATCTGATGGATCATTCGCAGTTGTAGCATCATTCGTTGCAACAAAATCTTTGAAAGATGAAAACCTTAAGAAATCAATAGTGACAAAAGCAACGAAGCAATACCTGAGAGCAAACAAGCCTATCAAGGAGGAAAAAATAAGAATGATAGCAATATATGCCACTGGAGGTGTCCCTGCAAACCTTGCTTTTGAAGAAGTAAAAGTATTGATTGAAAGCTCAATGAGTTCAGGATTAGAATTTGATGACACAGTTCCCAACATGGATGCTTTCAATGTGCTCACTCTGAAAGAGAAGGCAGAATTCAGAAAGCAGTCCACCATCAAAACTAGAAGAGGGAGAACACAAGTAGAATTTTCTGCTGAGACTCTGAAAGCTTTGGATGACATGAAGAAAGATGAAGCAATTGAAGCTAGTGCTTCACAACCTCAACAATCAGGAACTGGGAAAAGTGCCATGTCACAATCAATAATCAAGTCTAAAGTAACAGAAGTGCTTAATGACGAGAGCAAGATGGTTGCTTTATACCAAAACCTCAAAGATCCAAATTACATACAAACATTGGTTGATACTGAGGTTGCTAAGCATGCAAGGTTTCATGATTTGACACGCAGACTTGATACTCCACACAAAACTGAATGAGATGAGGCACCAGCTGTAGACACTGTTTGTTCTGACACTGAATGTGACACTTCAACACTTGTAGGAGACCCTTTTGACCTTTACTTAAATAACAAGTGGTCATGTGAGGACATCTCTACAAATTTGGATGAAGATATCAGTCAAGAAATTGAAGCTAGGAAAAGTAATTCAACAGATAAATTAGTTGAAATCAAGGCCAGTACATCCAAGCTTCAAATCAAACAGAATGTAAAAAAAAAAAAAAGTGGGACGATGGTGGTGGGGGTTAAGGCGTAGGCTTTGAACCCACTCCGTCGGCTTGCGGGTTCGATTCCCGCCTCGCACTCTGGAAGAGTCTCGGTGGCCCATGCGGTGAACACTTGCCTAGCAAGGGAGTTGTTCATCTGCGGAGAGTCGTGGGACCGGTACCTCTAGAGAAAAAGGTTCTCTAAGTACTTAAGGCTGTTGCTCTTGGTGGTTCGGAACCCACCTTAAACTGTAGGTCCCCCTCCCGCCACCAAGTATGTGTGTGGGAGGTGTGTGAAGGAATAGGGAAGAGATACAAGAACAATGTAAACCCTTAGGGGACACATTAGAAGCTTCCATTCCAAATACCAAACATGGATTTTGACCCACTACTAAATCGAACCGGACCATAATCTTTCACAGAAATATGAGTTAGGTTAGAAACATTATTTTAGGCCAATAAAACGCATTTCCGAAATTTGGCACTTACGCCCTTATGCGGTGTTGCCCTTCAAATATTAAAGTAATCATGATAAATAATATTTGTACTTTATTTTGCAATATATAAATAAGCAGTCACAGACCGAAGTACATGAATAAATGTTATATACATTTCATATAATAACGTTGAACATATAATGTAGAAAATTTTGCATTCGGGACAAAATCGAGCGCGTAGCACGAGGTAAATACAGTTTCAAGCGCGAAATAGAGATATTATCGAGCGCGCAGCGCCAGAACCAACAGTCGCGCGCCCTAGGCCCAAAATGCTCTTTAAAAAGAGGGAACGGGCGGATTTTCCTCAAAAATAGGGAAATATTAGAGAAATAAATTCTTTTAAATATAAATAATGTTGATACCATATGCAAATCAATATGGAACGCTTCAAATTCTTCAGATTTCATGTCACAATATGTTGCTTTGCCAACAAGAAAGTTTAATTTCCAAGCCGTTATCCCCTCCATTCAGCCTTTTGCCCTGACGCTGCTGCTCCCTTGTCCCTCGGTCCCCGCTCAGACTCACACTTTGGAGGGAATTCATTCATTTTCAAACTTAATTTTCAAGGTGTTCTCCCCGGAATTTCGGTCTGTCGTTTTACGAATGCTACCTGTGAATGCTTTTCTTTATGTTATTGAAAACGCCAGACCTTATACTCTCACTGCAAAATCCAACTTTTTTTATTGATAATTATCGAGTCTGGCAGTATGTTATCCCCAAGCTATCGGTCTGGCGATTGAATAATAATAAACTTGGGGCATCAATAATCGATACTAGAAGAAAATTGGCTCTTATACTATCACTGCAAATTTCCGATTTTTTCACCTGGCTCAGGTGTCCAAACGCCCCAGGCAGGGCGTCTGGCATTTACGGGTTTCGAAAGAAGGGCCATTTCCCAGACATATAAGCGAAAAACTAGGACTTATACTCTCACTTCACGAAAAACGTCACCATCTCTTGGACTAATAGCAGATAGTGATTACTCCTGGTATATTTCGTGGACAAAAAAGAGCTATAGAATAGCGTCAGTATGGAGAGATAGCACCTTTTGAAAGTGGAGAACATCGAACCTCTCCTTGTAAGATTATATAAGGACTGTTTGTCACCTCAATTAGTGGATGGCCGGTTAGAACGAAGCCTACATACAGGGGAACCTTCTTACAGTAAATTGAGGAATTCGAGAATTCCCCGATAATAACACGAAAAATTACATGCGCATTCTTCATAAGAGGCTCCATTTTGCATTATCTTCCTCCCGAGGATAAAAAGAGAAAATATTCACCGAATCTTTCCAGCTGTATAGAATTCAGTTGCACGGCGCGGATGGGTTGATGGGGGTTTTAGACCTGAAAAAATCAGAGAAGCAATAACTTTGATTTTTTCCACAAAATTTCCTTTCGCCGAAGTATCAGAAAAGAAAACATTCATTGAATCTTTCCTGAGCGACGAGCAATACCTACGCCAGGAGAGATGTAGATGGTGCCTTATGTTGAGGTAATTGTAAAATATATTTACCAAGGAAAATGTGGGAGAAATATATTTAGTATTATATTCATAGCCTAAGGACCACCTAAAAAAATCAGAGGAGCAATAACATCGACTTTTCCGACAAATTGTCATCCGAAGCATGAGAATGGAAAATATTCAATGAATATTTGCAACTCTAGAGAATTCAGTTTTACTGTTTGGGTTTGTTAAGAGGGGTGTTAAAATGACAAGCAATAGCCTGAGAATCACCTCAAGAAATCTGAGAAGCAATAACTTCGATTTCTCCAAAGAACTCATTTTTCCGAAGGATAAGAATGGAAAAGATGCACCGAATCTTTCCATCTCTATAGACTTCAATTCTACTGCGTGGGTGGGTTCTTCGTTTTTTTATGACAAAAGTATGTTGCAGTATGTAACATTTCATTTTATATTATTATTGTTAAATAAATTCTCAAAAATTATAAACAATCAAATTGTTCAAAAAATGAATTTTTTAAAACAATGAAAAAAACAACTAGGGATATCGCCGACATGAATCTAGTGGTATCTTCACTTTTCCGATGGAACTTAGTTTTATTTATAAAAAAAGTTGAAATTTCAAATCTATATGCTGCTTGGCGTAACGTGAAGGAGTGAACGTATAGGGGATAAAAACAATAGATAATTTATTAATTATTAATAAGTGAATGTTTGCGCAGCTTGTATAATGGTTTACTCCAGTATTATTATATGTTTTGCTAATATCTTTGTCCCTAAACTTGAAAAACCTGAAAAAATGTTAATAACAATTTAATTGTTTAAATAATTTGTTTATTGCAAAAATGAAAGAAATACCTGGAGATATGGTAGGGAGGAATGTTCCTATATTCTTAAAATTACTTTACGACTAATTCTTTTGTTTATAATAAAAGACGAATGTTAATTAACAATGTAATTGTTAAAAAAATGACTTTTTAAAACAAATTAAAAAAACCTAGAGATATGGCTGAACCAAGTCAGGGCTGTTTTCAGCTTTTCGCTAGGACTATTAGCTTATTTTTAATTTAATGTAGAAATTTCAAAAGTATATGCATAGCTAACTTCGGGGTCGTGAAATTTAACACATTTATCGCAAGTGTGGAGGATATGCAGGGACTTTCCGCCTCAAATATGGATTTGAGCTTTTGGAAGGAAAAAATTTCCCCGCGATAATCATTACTTGCTTTAGCATTTCGAATTGATTTTTTCAGATGAGTTTTCCAGGTTACATTACCCCTGCATGAGTCTTAAGCAATCATCAACTTGGTAATATCGATATATTACTTTCTTGTCACAATTTGTTATAAATACTTGTTTTCTTTTGCAATTAATAATTATTCTGTGTGCATATGCTTCCTTTTCTGAGGTTCCTCAACGTGATGAAGCCCAGATCTTTGTACTGCTTTTTCACGTCATATCACGTCCCCTGAGACCTGGTCGGTGTTAACCAAAAGTGCAGGACCTGACAGATGCTGCTTTCTTGCGCGATTTTAGGTGCCGTATTCGATCCACCGTGTAACACTTCATGCAGATAAGTCAAACTTTCTGCAAACCCGGCTTTCTTACCTAAAACGACTGGACAAAATTGTAGAACCTGCTTTTTAACAATAATCGTAAGGAAATTATCTTTAATTATATTAACAATTTTAAAAAACAATCACGCAGTTTAGCTCCAACTCTTTTTTTTTTGTCCCTTTTTGCTATCATCCCCGCAATTGAGGAAAATTTCTCAAAATTCTTTATTATTATATCGTCATACAACACCTATCATTTTCAATTCTGTAATTTTCCACATTGAATTTGAAATAATCAGAAAGTGTCTACAAGAAGCGGCAAGTAACAATTCTCAAGAATATTGACAAAAGTTTTTTCGTTGGCAATGTGTCGCTTCTTTCCAAATGACACGTGTAGATCGAGTCTACTTTCCGAGTATCTAGCGCTTTCAAGGATAGTAAATAGATTTTTAAGAAAAGGGAAAAACGCTACTTCATCGTCTAAACGTAGGGATAATGTTTGTCAATATGACGTGAAGGCTAGTATCTGTATAAGTACAGCTAGTTTAAGGACTTTGCAGTTGAAGTTCAACAAAGTCTCCGGAGAGCAGTTTTCTTCTTCAAGCAAGATGAAAACTGTGACGTGTATCCTCTTCTTCCACGCGCTAATATTTTTCCGCAATACTGCATGTGAGTAGAATATAATATAATACTAAAGCAATCACACATTAAAATGCCTTACATCCTGATATCCACTATATCCTAAAATTCGCATTTCACCTTGAAACAGTTAAAACATATGTTTATTATGATTGTACGTACTTTACGAAATACTTTCCTGAGGGTGCGGAAAAACATTTAATTCTGCGGTTTTGAAACTGAAAGAGGCCACATTTTCAGATACGGAGACGAAAGGAAATAAAAGTTGGGTACAATTTTTCTAACATATGATACAAGGAAATTGAGTTTATGGGTACACGTGAAGATTGAATATGAAATTTGTGAACCTATGTAGTTTGGTAAAAATTTCATTTCAGATGCTATGCATTAAAGATTTTCTTTTAAATTATTACAGCTTGAACTAAATTGTTCCCAACATGTGTTGCAAACATTGATATTCACGTGTACCCATAATTATGAAATTTTGAATAAATAATAAAAAAAAAGGTTTGAGCTGAAATTTTTGACAACATATGCTCGGTCATTTTACGTTATAGCCACACGCGTATGCTAATATATGTTCTAAAGAAATTTCTTTACAATCTGTTTCCTTCCGTCTGTGCATCTTAAACCATCCAGAAAGAGTGTTATTATGAGTTACTGTTAAATTACCATACATTTTTCATAAATTTATCAAATTTTCGTAAATTTCTCAAATTTCCATTAATTTCTCAAATTTATAGAAATTTATGAAATTTTTTCAAGAGAACGCATGCGCAATAGCTCGAGCAAATATTTCAAAATAGCAGTATCCGGGTTAGCATGGGTGCTTTGTTTCCGCTTGTTTTTGGCTCATATTTCGGAAGTAAGTTTCTACCTTTAAAATTCGAATTTCTGAAAGTTAGCTCAACCAACTTTTATGGCTCAAATGTATATTGTACTGGGTATTGGGGCAACTGAAAAAAATAAAAATTAATGAATTCTACGAGATGAAGCTAAAAAAATCATTGTTACTTTGCAACCATTTTTTTTTATAATGAAATATTGGTGGCCATACCGCCATTTTTTCTGTAATATACTCACACCCAAGGTGACAGCATATATTTTTTGAATAAGGTCAAAGGATTACTTTATGGTTAACAAAAGTGTATGAAAAATTACATCTTGTAGCATGTATATAATTGCATGAGAATGAGGGGTCAACTTAATTTTTAGCGAATACAAATTTCTTAAGGAGTTAGCTACCCTAGCGAATCACCTACTATTCGGGCATGCAAAAGACAGGCTTAGAGGTTCATATGCACTTATAAAATGATAAAAATGGCAATGTTGATTTTCGATATCTGAAAATTGGCAAATGCCATAAATCTTCTTTTTTTTATAACAGAATTCTAGGCTGGATGACAGTCTGGACTGTCTGGGTGAGACAATTCAGGAAAACCCTCAGAAACTACTTTTATTACATGTACACCTAAAATGTTGAGAATTATATGTTCAATTATTGATATTTGCACATTAAAATGCGCCAAAAAGCTTATTTTTTTCACGCAAATTATAGGTCGAGTAAGACAGTTCGGGACTGTCTCACTTAGTTTATAATTCGTTGTATGAGAAAGCAGATTTTTGGGGTTTTTCAATTTTCAAATATTGAAAATGAAACACGTCATTTTTATCATTTTAGATTATTATTATTTTATTAGCATTAGCTGTCCTAATCATTCCACTTTTCACTATTTGTTAGTCATTTTAGTTTTAAATATTCGTGTACATAAGTATATTTAAATGAGGTGGCCTATCATGGGGGGGAGGGGTGAACCATTGTAGCAATTACCCTAATTATAATTTTTCCATTTTGGAGCAATATAACTTGTTGGTGGAGCTAATTTAGCTTATGTACAAATTTCAGAATAATGTCTTCTCATTGTTTCAATAGAGATGACAATTTCACACAATCGCGTTCTCTTTTCGAATATCTGATGTGTCATATTTCCTATTGCTATAACCTTTCGCTTAATTCAAATAGGGAAAAACGTTATTAGCAAGGTTCTGCCTTGTTTAAATCTTTCCTACATGATTTCCAAACGTGAAAAGTGATGATAATAATTCGCATCGCTTATCGTTTCATACTGCTTTTAATAATTATATGGGTAGTTGCCAAATCTTTGTGAAATTTGGACTCTGACTTTTTTTCTAATGGAACTTTGAAGAAACATCTGAAGTATAATTTTTTATTATTTCACACCCAATGTTGAAAGTAAATACAAATTTTTAAAATCGAAAATCATATTCGTAGTATATAGAAAAGTTTTCATATGCAAAAATAACGTTTATCTGAATTTTCTGTTAATACAGATGGATTCGAGAGAGATTTTTTTTGTAAAGAATTAACTAAACGACTTTTCAAACAATGTTTTTAATTAATTCAAACACCAACGTATTATTCCGCCAGTACCTCAACAACGGAATTCGAATGTTTTCTTTATGCCATGATTTTGGGCTCTGTTAGACTTTTTTTGGGTACCGATGCCGATTTTCGGGGTCTATTAGTTTTCTCAAACAACCGACTTTAGGATGTAGGTGCTGGCCGCCAGCACCTCCACTACAGAAAATTTGAAAATTTAAAAGAAGCAACAGCCTCAGAACTTTGGGCTTCTTTTGGGCTCTCCAAAAATGCAAAAATTAATTTTCAAAAAACAACCCCTATCTTCTATGAACTACCCTCAAAATAAAATATGCATACAAACTAAATGTAAACATATCAGAATTTTGGGCTTTCTTTGGGCACCAATCCCGATTTTCGGGCTCTTTTATTTTTCTCAAAGAACCGGACTTTTGTGTGGCGGTGCTGACAGCCAGCACCTCAACTACAGAAAATTTGAAAAAATCAGCAGCGTCAGAATGTCGGGCTTTTTTGGGCACTCCAAAACCGCAAAAATGGATATTTAGAAAACAACCCCTGTCTCCTAAAAATGACCCTTCAAATAACTTACGCATCCAGCCTGAATGTGCGTATATCAGAATTTCGGGCTATTTTAGAGCTGGCCCTAGATCTCAAAAATTATTTTTAAAAATCGACCCTGATACCTGAAAAACCCCAAAAGAGAAATATATTGAATAAGTACGAGAAAACATAAACCGTAGGTCTGAGCTAGTTTCAAGCTTACTAAAAATTAAAAATTGAATTGTCCAAAAACAATCCATAATCAAAAAAAATTATAAATCAGAAGTCAATGATTTTGCGGGGTTCACAAAACACTGCCGAAAAATTTTAAAATGAAAAAAAATCATACTAATCACCTTCGCAAGAATCTTAACTGAACCCCCAACTCCACAGTCATAATCAAAAAACCAAAATTCTTTTTCATATCCACATTTCCACAGTGACATTCCACAACCCTTAAGAACTACCCGTATCACACTTAACGAACCATGTGTCAGCTGCCTACAACTAAAAACGCCAAAAAATTCACATCTCTTTCTTTGGGTTATTTTCAAGGGTCAGGGTTGATTTTTCAAAATATTTTTCAGGGTTTTGGGGAGTCCAAAAATAGACGGAAATTCAGATATGCTTAAATTTAGGTTGGATGCGTAATTTATGTTAATGGTAATTTTTGGGAGACAGGAGCTGTTTTTTGAAAATAATTTTTTGCAGTTTAGGAGAGCCCAAAAAAACCCGAGGAGTTATGTGTCGTCTCTCGTGCCGATCGAACGTGTTTAAGCTCCGCTCTGAGAGTGGTTGTGCGGTGTATTATTATTTGCTAGGGATAGGGAGGAACCAAATACATCAGGATGAAAACTAACGAAGACCTTAAGTCTCTTTTCTTAAAAATGCAAGAGGATGTGGTAAATTTGAAAAAAAAAAACAATGGATATCGTTGTGGCTGATACAACAGACTTGAAGCAATCGAGTGATAAGATTTTGAAAGACCTAGTGCAATGCAAGGAAAAGTGTGACCGTCTAGAGAGAAAAAATGTGGTACTTGAACAAAGATTAGAAGAAGCCGAAAAGTCTTCGAAATTTCTACAAAATGAAGAACGAGCAAAAAATCTGGCCTTTTACGGTGTGAGTGAACGCAAAATCAAGGTACAAAACTGTTACTAATGTCGGCAAAGATGAAATTGAATTCAGCAAATGGTTTGGTAGTAAGGATCAAAACCACTACTAGTTTCTTTAAAAAAAATCTCACTACAATAAATGTGTATTTGAAAATTAGGGCAAATTCAAAGAAATAGAAGTGAACTTTTCAAATGATTTATCGAAAGACCATAGAGAGAAACGACGTGAGGCTCGGGCGAAACTCGCTGAATATAAACATCGTTTGGAACATCTGGTGAAACAAGCATTTCTAAAGGGCACAATTTTGATCTGTGAAGACAAAAAATATGATACTTCTTCTGCCCATCGTTTCCTCCAATCAATTGGTAACGCTGAGATACCAAAGGAAAAGAAAAACTACCAATCGGACAGTGCCGAATTAAATGTCTTGTTGAGCTCATCGAGAAAACAAAAATAGTAATTTTCCAGAAAGGTGGTCTCGGTCACAAGAAGAAGTACCCTCTTTCTTTATACGGAGATGAAAAAAAAGAAATTATATAGAATTATGTATATCTGAGAACTTCTTTTTTTGAATCTGCACTCTCCTTCCAAGCAGCACAACCTGCTATTAGCAAGGCAAGTATAGCAGTAGGATCTACAATCTCATTAGTACATAAACTAGATCTCGATTCTTGGCGACCAGTTGATAAACTTTATGAGAGCCTCGTAAGCAGCACATTTTCGTATGGCGCTCAAACTTGGAGTCTGAGATAGTGTGAAGATTTAGAAAAGGCGCATGTAAGTTGTTACAAGAAAATCCTGCGTTTTGCATCATGCACTCCTAATTATGCCTTAATAATTAAAACTGGCAGTCCGCACATTGAACTCAAAATATATAAACTCACTCTCAATTGGTTAGAAAAGATCTATAACATGACTGATGAACGTTATCCCAAAATATGTTTAAAAAGACTCAAGGAACTAGCTGATAAAAAGGGACCCAGGAGAAATATAATTCGGCCCTGCAAGTCGAAAATCTCTTCGGCAAAATCGGAGCTAAGGATGTTTGGGGCAGCCTCTCGGCAAACGTTTCAGAAAAGAAAAAAGCTTCTTTGATTGCTGCATACGAAAATATGCTTTATGTAAAAAATGCCCACACAGAAAAAAGAGAAGATAAACTTTACCTCGATTTCCGACGAAAGATTCTCTGCAAAAAAAAATTAACATCGCAGGATAAACTCTACACAAATATCGGTTAAACTTTCTTTTGTTTTTCCATAACAAACACATGTATTTTGAAAGACGCGAAGTTGGCTGAACAAAACTTTATGGCTCTAAAAAATTTCCTGCAACAAATTTTATTCTCATTTTTTTCTGTGCAGAGAATCCAGACGTCCTCATCTCTCCGAATTTATCCACACCGTATTTAAGACAAAGAATTTCCTTAAACCTCTTAAGAGTAATATCTCAGATGCGACTGTTGAATGTATACCAGACTAGGATCTCAATGAAAGCTGAGACGATGAAATTCGCAGAAAACCAACTCTGTAGCTGCGAAGAGCGTAGACCAATTAGCGACGAATATCATGTCTTTATTGAATGTAAAGCGTTTCATAAAGAAAGATGAATGTATGTGTCTGAGAACGACAAGGTAATTACTGTGAGAGAAAATTGGTTAAACTCATTGATAGGCCAGGCGGTACGTAGTTTTGTTTAGCAATAATTCCGACTACAGGAATTATGGTTTTAAAATGTTCTTTGGGTCAATATAAGGAACCGTTTTCGTTATCCCCATCCCCTGACCTCTGCGTATCTTTTGGCAGTGGCGTAAACTTTCAAAAACCGGTTTTTTATTTATAACTCGTTTGTTTATGGTGTTTTTGCAAACTCCGACTCCACGAAAATTGAAGTGCATCGAATTATCCACAAAAAAGGTTCTATTGCATTTTTTTATACGACCAACATTTTTCGAATAATAGCCGGGAAAAGTCCAAAAATTTGTAAAAAATGTTGAAAACTTGCACTTATATTAGTTCTGAAATGACTTTGGATAAATTTATGCACTAATTGTCGGTAAGATCAATGTTAATGAATAAATAATGCACTAACAACTTATTTTTCATTATTTATGAATAATTTTGCTAACGGGATAAATGTTTTCATTATATACGGTTTTCACAATTGCAAGCCTATTTATGTAAGTATTTGAGATCACTTAGTCGAAAAATTTAAAGAATAGCTTGGTCGTTGGAATGTAAAAAATCCAGAATGTCACAGGCGCACCTAAAAATTGCATTAGGATTATTGTAATCCAAAACAAAATCGACGAATACCATTGGCGTAGAACAGGGCTCACCACTTTCAGCAAGTGTTGACTAAAATGACAAGCGCGTGGCTGTGACAAGAAAAATGTATGTAGAATTATTATGTATTTCATATATAAAGTAAAGTCAAATTCATACCAGTCATAACATAGAGTGCGAAAGAGATGCTCTTATGTTATTATAACGTCTCACTCGCACTTCAGCTTCCCTATGATCGGTATGAATTTGACCTTACGGTATATATAAGTAATAAATATTTCTAACTTTGTGAGGCTTACCAAAAAAAAAAATTTCAGCCGACTGATTAATTTAGAAGTTTTCTTTTTTTAGAAGCCGACGATCCTTTTAAGGTGGCGGTGGAAGGCTCATTCTGCATTCCTCCACGCTTAGATCTTCTTTACACCTGAGGCTGATTGCTGAGGTTCGACCTCCATCAGGTCACCTCTACTCTCCTGTTCGTTGTCATCATCATCGGTGGAAGTCTCGTCCTGCCTTCGTCTTCGCTTAGATGCTCTCACACCTGAGCTTGATGTTTGAGGTTCGACCTCTATCAGGTCACCTCTACTCTCCTGTTCCTTGTCATCCTCATCATCACCGCTTGACTCAGCTGACTCGCTGTCTGACTGAAGCCCTTCGTCGTTCTCATCTCTCAAAAAGCGTTCTAGTTGGATACCGACTCTGTCGTCAATGTCGCTGGTGTCCTCATCCTCCTTGATATTCGTGCAAGATTGGCCGCGGCAGTTGCGACAGATCTTTGAGCATAGCAGTCCAGCATTTCTGCAAGTGCAGGCTGCTTTGCAACCTTCGGTGCATTTGCACGAAATTCTCTGAAGCAGTTCTTGAGGAGCCGCGTCTTTGCGGGTGGGGATTGGTGTTAGGCCATGCTTGCTTCTGTTCCAACCCCAATCTTCCGGACTTTTCGTGTTGCCCAACCACTGTTGAACCTGATGGTAGGTTCGAAGAGAATGTTGCCTTGCTGCTGCTTCGGTTGGTGGAATAGATGCAAGATTGCAAGCAGTCTTAGATAAAGACTTAATGAAGTACTGATGTCTGCATGTATTCAGTGGGGATTCAATCTCCATTCCATACAACGCTTTTATGACTATTTGCCCTGCTTCATCGATGCGATCATGCGATGTACGTTGGATCTTTGAAAACTTGCATTGCTCTTTGCAGGTTCTCATTTTTTTGCAAGAGTTTAGCAAATTTTACCTTGCCTTGCATTCCTCCAGATTCTTACATACACACGTAATGACGTGTTCGTATCCCAGTGGAGTGAAAGAAGAGAGATCCTTTTTTTCTGGTCAAATTGAATCTAATAAAGAATAAATTTTTAAAAAACTTAAAATTCTGATGCTATTGATTTTTTCAAATTTTTAAATATTCTGTAATGGAATCTGCCAGCATCTCCAACCCAAAAGTCCGGTTTTTTGAGGAAACTAAAAGGGCCCACAAATCGGCATATGTTCTCAAAAAAGGCGTGGGGTAAAAAGTTACGTAGAGCAAAAAACGTAAGCTTTCTTTCAGGCCTAAAAGAAATTTTCAAAGAAGTATCGTATGAAAAAGTCAAATTTATTCTTGACCTTCATTTTCAAAAGTCAAGTATTTATTTCCAAATGAAATTGTTATGATAAATGAAAACGGCTGGTAAACCCTTATTTCAATTGTAGCAGAGAACACTTTTTTCTTTTGATACTGAAAAAGTTAAAAATCGCAAAAGTGAATCGTATAATCTCAAAAACGTCTCATTGCTTATTTTCGTCAATAAAAAATAGAAAAATATTGGCTCGAAAGTTCTTTGAAATTCCACTGAACTATGTGATGCAAGATTTGAATTGAAGTTGTTCAAACAATTTTTATTCACACAATTTGTTTTAATGTTCAAGATACACGAAAACTAATAGCGTCATTCAATTCTGTGGAAGAAATTACATCAAGTCCGTGTAATTGACATTATTTTGCTCCACCAAGTTAATGACATTATTATTATCATTATTATTATTATTTTACCATTGAGCAATATCCCTATCGAGATAAGCGTGACTTACTGGTGGAGCAAGGGAGTTGTAGAAGTCATTAAAGTGGTTGGGGGGGAGGGGGTAGATTTTCAGATTGATCTAGAATTATCGCGTTGTTGATTTAAATATGACGTTCGTTCAAAAGCACTGCTCCGACCCAGCTCTCTGATCAATCTCTCTAGCGATCACCTCACAGGGTGTCTAGCAATTCTGACGAACAAAATTTAGGACTTTTCCAGGTTTCCGAAGTCGTGAAATCAAATTTTTCCAGGTTTTTTTTACATGAAATAATTAAATTAACGTTTGTTATACATGCAAAAATAGAGCCATTTCATTTTTTCTTGGCCAATAATTTCTAGACAAAGTATTTGAAATCCTTGAAATCTTTTAAATCTTTGTGAATTCTGAGAAATCTTCGAGAAATCTTTTGGAATTTTTTAATGCTTTTGTAAAATCTTCAAAATCTTCGAAATCTTTGAATTGATTGTGTAATTTTTTCAAATCTTTTGAAATCTTAATGAAATCTTTCAAATATTTTTGAAATCTTTTTTCAATTTTTTTTTTGCGGAATCTTTTATGTTCGTTTAAAATCATTTGAATCTTCTCAAATGTATTAAAACCTTTCGAAATCACTTCAAACCTTTGGAATGTTTCAAAATCTTTGAAAGGTGGTGTACTGTACACTTTTTGAAATCTTGAAATTCTTGAAATCATTTGAAATGTTAATGAATTCTTTGAAATATTTGTGAAGTCTGTCTGAAATATTTTCTATTTCTTTTAAATCACTGGAATATTTCTGATATTTGTGAACTCTTTCTGAATTTTTTTTAATCGTTTAAAATCTTTATCGAATCATTTGAAATCTCCTGAAAAAATTTGATATCGTTTAAAATCTTTGGAATGTTTTGAAATCTTTATGAAATGTTTGGAATATTTTTGAAATCTTTCTTTAATCTTTGTTCGCTAAAACTTTTCCGTTCGTTTGAAATCATTGAAGTCCTTTAAAATCTTCTAAATTGGATTAAAACCTTTTGAAATCTCTATAAATTCTTTAAAATATTTGTGAAATCTTTCAGAAATATTTTGTAATCCTTTGTAATCACTCGAATATTTGAAATGTTTGTTAAACCTATTGAAATGTTTTGAAATCTTAGAAATATGGTTCACTATATTCTTTTCATAAATTTTCACTTTTGTAACTGTCCATAAAATTGATAAATTTACATACCGGTAACTTTTGATAACAGTTCTGCTGGACGCACACGCTTGGGCAGTAATTGTGAAAATGTGTAGAAATTTATGAAAATATTTGAAATTTGCAAAAAAATTCCAAAGTTTATAAAATTAGTGGAAATATAGAAAATTTATGGACATTCTTTCAATTTGAGAAATGTATGGTTATTTACCTGTATAATTTGATGATATAATACAGTGTCGTTAGGATGCGTTTGGAAGCTCAGTTTTGACGTTTTGACGATGAAATTGTGTGAGTTATCGAATAAAAAAGTCATTAGCACCATACTCTCAATTTTCTCAAATTTCCCCCAATTTTCTAAAATTTGTGAAATGTTTTAAAATCTGTCAAATATTCGAAATTTGTAAAATATTTAAAATTTTCAAACCTATCATAATTTCCAATATTTCTGAATATTCTGAAATGTTAAAAATTTCTAAAATCATTTGAATTTCTGAAATTTCCAAAACGTTACAAATTTACAATATTGTCAATATTTCTAAAGTAATGAAATGATCTCAAATTTTCGAAATTTCTAAACTTTTGAAAATTTCGAAATTTACAAAAATTATTAAAATTGGTAAAATTATTAAAATTTGTAAACTGTTAAAAATTTTTAAACTGTTAAAAATTTTTAAACTGTTTAAAATTTCTAAAATTATAAAAACTTCTCAAATTTCCAAAATTGATAAAATTATAAAAATGTATAAAATTTATAGAATATGTGAAATTTCAAAAATTTGAAAAAGTTTTGAAATTATCAAAATTGCTTAAACGTTCAGAATTGATAAAATTATCAACATTTCTGAAATGTTCACAATTTCTAAAATTATCAGAATTTATAAAATGTTCAAAATTTTTGAGAAAATTAAAAATTTCTCATGGTTTTTCACAAATTTTAGAACTTTTCAAAATTTCCTAAATTCATACAGAAATATAAATAATGAAAACTTAAAATTGGGCCAGGAGAAGCAGTCGAAATCAGTTCTCTGATTATTTCGTATTAATGTGTTCAATTTCATTTTTTATTTCATATATTCACTCACAATTTCTTCAATATTTGCTTCTGCACATACATACCGTATTATATAATAATAATATAAAATTTTTGATGAAAACTAGTTCCATGCAGTTGCAATGATGTCGAAAATTTCGTATTTTGACAACAAAAAACAATTCCTCATAATAAAATATTTTTGGGTACAAATTTAAAACGACGGTTTGCAATATGGCGGGTATTTGTTTTGAAACATATGCTAAAACTGAGTACATCTATGGAAATTCTTGATTTTTTTCTTGATATTTTCTGCACATTAATTGAAAAAAGTGGTCGAAATAATGTATTCTTAAAAAAAGACATAATGGAAAATGCTGGAAGAAATACAAAAATTAGAGATAAAAGTATACGTCAACTTCTTCTCCTCACATTTTATCAAGCAAGTTCGATTAAAAGACATAAGGAACGGATACATTTTTTTCAATTTAGAAATTAATTGTCTGTTCTAAATCATTTTTATGAAATTTTATTTTGATATTTACGTTTGAGTGTTTTATATTATAATAAAAAATTCTAGAATCTTACCATTTTTTTCGGGAAAATAATTTTATTTCTTTTCCGCTACACGTCCTAAGGGTCGAAACTTTGCCTTCCTCTTTTTGACATGGAAATATCACTTTTATGAATAATAGGTGAAAAAAATATAATGTATATTGATTATTGAAGGTGCATAAGAAAAAATCCTATATTTTCAACAATTATCAGTTAATATATTCACTTTTCATAAAATATAACCTGCAAATAAGTTCAATGTTTTATGTTTGCAGATTTTCCAATAAGCAATAAAAAGTCGAAACAAAATAATACTGTAAGAATACATAATTCAGGGCATTTTGGGCTATATTTATATTGGACCAATAGCAAATGTTCTGGGTTCGTTGACAAAATTCTTGAAGAAAAATCCCTATATTACATCTTACAGATGGAGCTGATGAGGAGCGGCAGACACCTAGACTTCGAATTGGAAGCCAGAAGCGTGGTCGAGATCAAGGAACTAGCAGTTCACGTTAGTATATTATAATTCCTTAGAACTAGCAGAAAATTGTCGGGATTCAAACAAAAATCTAAATTTTATCTCTTAACCGCTAATTAATTGTTCTCGCTGAACGGCGTTTGCCCCTGGAGCCCTTTGAAACAAGTTACGAATTTTAACTTAAAAAGTACATATTACTATAAGAAATTTAATTGCGCATCTTTTTTAATTAAATAAGAATGTTGTAGCTTTCCTCGTTTTCAAAGTAAGCCCGAAAACCCCGTTTAAAAAAAAAAAAAAAAACAACTTTCGGTAAATTTTAGAAAATGAAAGCTCATAAAATTCGTGGAAATTAGTGGAAAATTATTAACTTTAAATAACAATTCTGCTGGAAGAATGCGCAGTAGCTCTGGCTGTAACTGCTGTAATTTGGAAGAACACTGTTAACTATAACTGCAAAATGAACAAAGCCAAGAAAATCGGAAAAAACTATTTAAATCTTATTAACGTGTATCACGGATTCTAATACATTTTCTAAACTTTTTCTTTTTGAAATTTGGGAAAACAGCGTAACCGGCAGTAATTTGAGAGAATGCCGTTCATAGTCAAAGAATATGAAATAATTGAATTATTACAACTTAAAGCACTCAATATTTCCTTCAATAAAACCTATAATTTTTCAATTCAATTATTTTAATTCTTTTAATTCTCATATTTAAAGCAGGAAAACCCTGATATATGTATATTTAATCAGTTATCAAATTTTAAAGAACTCTGACATATTAGGGCTTTTTGAAAGACTTAAGAGATTAATTTAGTGGCTTTCACTGAATTTTAGAATAACATTTTAATTTTTTCCCAATTAATTTGCTCACAATAAATCAAGAACTCCACAGTATTTCAGAGATTTTTACATATTCGAGAGTATCTCAGAAGAATCTTCTTGAAACACTCAATGTTTCTAACGCACTGTGAAGCGAAATGTAAAAACGATGTTCGAAAAGCCTGTAGGTAATCAGAGCTAGCTGTAAATATCGAGAAAAATGTTGTTTTAAAAGTTTTTTTTAATTTTCTGTGAACACTTTTCTCAGTGGCATCAGGCCATGGGTTTGATTAACAAGGGTCGGTGAAGGAAAAAAATTCTTTGACATGTCAAGTTATTTGTTATAAAAAAATATCTGCCACATATAGCCAGTATCATGGATTATGTTATTGTGAAGTATATTTATGCATCGAAATCGCTTGTTCAGAGTAACGAGGTGAAATGTGATCATGAAAATGTGGTATCCGATATCATTTGTTAACTTTATCAACAAATAATACTATGAACAATTTGATGATTTCAATAGTCTTAGGCAGAAACAAACCGAATTTTCTTCCGATTGTCTTCGAATCTCATTGCCTGTGATACACATTGACGTATTTCGCAGGCCATATGAGATTGGAAGACAATCAGAAGCAAATTCGGTTCGCTTCTGCCTAAGACTATTCCAAGAATGCATTTTTTTTTATCAATTGTTGATAAATCCAACAAATTATATCACATGACGAAAATATATCAATGTACATCATATGGAATGAGATTCTAAAACAATCGGAAGAAAATACGGTTTGTTTCTGCCTAAAACTGTTCAAATTATGCAATTGTTTATATTATTTGTTGATGAAGTTAACAAATGATATCGGATGCCACATTTTCATGATCACATTTCACCTCGTTGCTCTGAAAGAGCGATTTCAATGCATAACTGTACTTCACAAAAACGTAATCGATCATACTGGCTATGTGTTGCAAATATTTGTTTATAACAATTCACTTGACATGTCAACACATTCTTTTTCTTCCGCCTGAATAATATTATTATATTATATAATACAATATATTATATATATATATATATATATATATATATATATGGGGCATTCTCCGTGAAATCAGCCACACCCTCCTCACACTTCAATTTTTGAGATACATGGACCCTATAGGGCTTAAAATTTTCTTCGAAGCTTCTACTTTTTAGTGCCGTATGGTACTTTATGATTTCCAAAATGACGGACCAACAATGGCCGCCACAAGAAAAAAACTACTGGATTTAATCTCTTAGTTTTGATCTGATTCTTACAAAAACGTAATTTTTACTCTTGCAATTCACTTTTCAAATGTTTTTGGTGTCGCTGACTGCGAATTTCATATCGGTTCAAAAAATGTATACATGTTGAATCCAAGATGGCCCCTGAAATGTGTAAAAATCATTTTGTGTCTTATAAGTATAAGTTAGGTATGCAATAAAGGGTTTTCGTGGTCGCTGTTTTTATACGAATTTTGTGTTATTTAGAAGAAATTTCAAGATGGCAAATGCAAGATGGCCGCTGAGAAGTGTAAAAAACATCTCATGTCATAAAAGTACGAGTTGCATATGCAAAAAAGGGTTTTCTGGGTCGCTGATTTCTGATTCAAGCTGACATACATTTTATAGTGCTACTCAAAGTATCCAGAAGATATAGCATTGATTCATGTGTTTATGTGTTGTCGGCATTAGCGTTACCCAATGTGCGTCATGAGTAGGTTGCGCAATCGGTCTTGCACAAGACTTGGCCCTGAAAAGGGCCGTTCGATACATTTGCAGTTTCTTATCTGATTGTTTTTACTTGTCTCCGTATATTGACCATTTTATTCCATCGTTTTCCTTTGAAACATAAGACGATCACAAACATTGTCATTTTCTTCTGAATTTCATGTAGTTCTAGAAAAAAAATTATTTATATAACTGATGGAGCTCCTCAATATTTTAAAAATAGATTCCAAATTGCGAATTTGTTTTTTCATAAGAAAGATTTTAATATTGAGGCTGAGTGGCATTATTTTACAAGTGCTCATAGTAAGAGTGCGTATGATGGTATTGGTGCAAACTTTAAAAGAGAAGCTTACAGAGCAAGTTTTACTGCAAAGCCGAATGATTTAATATTCATATCTGAAGCACTTTTTAAGTGGAGTGAAAATCATTTTAAAAAAATCAATGTGTCTTACTTTGATAAGAAATACCATGATAAAATAAATGCATACATGTATATATGTATACATCAAAAGGTATCTAAAGTAAAAGGATGGAATAAAATGGTCAATGTACGAAGACAAGTAAAATCAATCAGATAAGAAACTGCAAATATATAAATCGGCCCTTTTCAGGGCCAAGTGATGTGCAAGACCGATCGCGCAACTTCCTAGTGGTGCACAATGGGTCACGCTAATGCCGACGGCACATAAACACATAAATCAATGCTATATCTTCTGGATACTTTTAGTAGCACTAAAAAATGTATGGCAGCTTGAATCAGAAATCAGCGACCCCGAAAACCCTTTATTGCATATGCAACTCGTACTTTTATGACATAAGATGATTTTTACACTTTCAAGCGGCTATCTTGGATTCACTATTTTGGAATTATTGAAAAGTCATACAGAATTCGTAATCAGCGACCACGAAAACCCTTCATT
>CAKNXH010061355.1:50915-112522 GCA_932178445.1 Andricus quercusramuli
CTGCTCTCACACATAAATATATATATATATATATATATATATATATATATTTATTATATTAGTAATATATTATATTATATATTATATAAATAATCCTTGTGCATCTAACCTGAGGCCTGATGCCACTGAGAACAATTTTCACAGACAAATGAAAAGAAAAGTTTAAAAAATAAACATTTTGTTCGCTTTTTGCAGCTCTATAAAAATTGAAACAAACAAAAATTCAAAAATCCGCCTCAACAGATTTCTTGAGAATTTAATGCCGAATTTTTTGGAAAAAAAATTGAAAATCGATGCAGAATTGTGTTATTGTAAACTGACCCTTAACACATGCTACACTTTGTCCTCAAAATCAGTCGCGCTAGTCTTTTTGAAGAAGCAGTTCTTGTCTCCCAAAACTAGGAAAGAAACCAAATATAAAATTCTAAAGTTTGATTATTTTCATAAATTGTGTCTCTGTGTGCAGCAAATTTCATAAATGATATCTAACCGCGTAACCCAAGTGTAACCTGGAAATTGAAAAGAAAATAGAAAATATTTAAGCCTATTTTACGCATGAGTACTTTATACCAATCTATGAAAATCTTCTGTTGCAATACAATTTCTAAAACTAAAAACTTCAAATAATGCTGAAACTTTCTTTTTAATACAAATTCAGACTCCCGCGCCTCATGTGATGATGGAGCAGGGGAGGGGGGGAGGGGTAGCACATATGTATCTATATTTAATGATTTTTACTTCAAATAGACGAAAATATTTCGTTATGTATGTATGTATGTATGTATGTGTATGCATAGCCCGGAGACGCGCCCGGTAGCCTGGTCAAAGGCGCCGGGATAGTAGAAGTAGTGGTAGTAGTAGTATATATAACTTTAAACTAGCTGTGAATTCGATTTCGAGTGTTTCCACTTTGTTTGTATTTATAATTATATGGTGCTCATTTCACGAGCACTTTGCTTCCCGATAGCAAATGTATTTGCTTCCTCATAGAGGAAGCATTAGTTATTTTTTTCAATAATAGGCAAACCGAAGTCTTTATTTTGCTCAATTTAAAAATAGAAATTTACCAAAAATGAAAAATTACAGAATAATACAAAAATGTTTTAAATAACAAGACAAATCAGACAAATCAAATCTTGGGTTCGAAATAATAATTTTTTGAGCTGGAAAAGGGAAAGGAAAAGTTCTGTCGCACCCTATCCCTTTCCCAGCTTTACGATTCCTTCACAAAACTTGTCATAATATTACTCTATTTGAAAATTTATGATCAAAAAGTCTTTTCTATTCATGCATCAACTTTAAATTATGTCGGTGAAAAGAGTTTTTCTGTTTGAACCTGATGATTCAGATATTATAAATGAGCAGAAATTCCCTAATCTTCAATAAAGTGCATTATTATTATTATAGATCAATCAATTTGCCTTGAATCAAGAGATTTTTTCCGTTCTTGCATCAATTTTGAATTGTGTTACTGAAAAGAAGTTTTACTATGAAAAACCGTGTTTTCAAATATTATGCAATTTCACAATTTCCATACTCTCCAATAAAATGTCTTAATATTATAGGTCAATCGATTCATCTCGAATCAACACATATTTTCTGTTCTTGCATCAACTTTGAATTATGTTAATGAAAACAGTTTTACTATAAAAAAACGATTTTCAAAATATATAAATTACCATAACTTCCCTACTCTTTGATAAAATGCATTATTATTATAGGTCAATGGATTCGTTTCGAACCAACGAATCTTTTATATCCTTGCATCAACTGTGAATTATGCTAGTGAAGAAAGTTTTACTATAAAAAACCGATTTTCAAAATATATAAATTACCATAACTTCCCTACTCTTCAATAAAATGTATTAATATTATAGGTAAATAGATTCGTCCCGAACCAATGAATCTTTCACATTCTTGCATCAACTTTGAATTATGCTAATGAAAAAAGTTTTACTATAAAAAACCGTATTTTCAAATATTATGCATTACCATAGCTTCCTTACTGTTCAATAAAATTCATTAATATTATAGTTCAATCGATTCGACTCGAATCAACACATCTTTTCTGTTTTTACATCAACTTTAAATTATGTTAATGAAAAAAGTTTTACTATAAGAAACCAATTTTCAAAATATATAAATTACCATAACTTCCCTACTCTTTGATAAAATGCATTATTATTGTAGGTCAATCGATTCGTTTTGAACCAAGGAATCTTTTATATTCTTGCATCAACTCTGAATTATGCTAAAGAAAAAAGTTTTACTATAAAAAACCGATTTTCAAAATATATAAATTACCATAACTTCCCTACTCTTCAATAAAATGTATTAATATTATAGGTCAATCGATTCGTCCCGAACCAAGGCATCTTTTATATTGTTGCGTCAACTTTGAATTATGCGAATGAAAAAAGTTTTGCTATGAAAAACCGATTTTTAAAATATTATTGAGTGCTAGAAAAAAATGCATTAAATATTTTTTGAAATCCTTCGGTCAGTTTCAAGATATTAGTGAGGAAAATAAGCTCTCCAAATTTCATCAATTTATCTGCAACCGTTTTCTAGTTATCGTGTTCACAAAAAAGCGTGACATCCACACATCCACACATCCACACATCCATACATCCACACATCCACACATCCATACATCCACACATCCACACATCCACACACACACACACATCCGGACAATTGCTTACAACATTGTATTAGACATTTTTAAATTAGGGAGGGTTCAATTAAATGAATTTGTAAAATTTGAAAAATGTCACCATTACAAAGCTTCCTCTATGAGGAAGCAAAAGGGGTTAAACAACCACCCCAGGGTTCCATTGAGAGCAACTGCCATTGAAAAAATGACTATTTGTTGATTTGAAATAGGCTAGGGCTTTTCCGCTCATGCGCAGTGGAAAACGCCGGCACCCGCCAATGCTCATCTATAGGATGTAACGAACTAAAAAGAAACCCTCAAAAAGAGTTCCTTTGGAGCCTAATTTCTAAAGGATGCCAATATTAACTTGATCCGCAACATTACTGAACCTCCAAGTTTTCTGTGTATTTATGAATGTGCCGTGCTGGCTAGTATATAACATACAAGTAAAACCAGTTCAAGATCTTCAGTTGAAATCAGAGAAATATTTCAGAAATCAGTTCCTATTTATAGAAACATAAGAATTTTTACTTTAACTTTATTCTTCTTCATGTATATGATACTCAATTCCACAAGCGAATTGTTTGTTCTGAATAATTTTTATAAACTGTTACTTTAATACTTACGTCTGAGTGTTTTGTATTTTAATTACAAATTTCGAAATGTTTCCATTCCTTCTGAGAAAATAACTTTTTTCACTCTTCGTTGTTTTTACATTAGTATATGAAAATTCGTAGTATGGCGCAAGTTTTTATTGAACATGCACATATTAAAAGGCTACATAGATTTTTTTTTAATTACAATAAATAAATTACGTGACGAAAATGTAATTACAAATAATTTTTAACTCTTTTTTAACCTTTTTTTTAATTGATCGGTTCATATTGAAGACGCATAAGAAAAAATCTTACATTTTCAACCTTTATCAGTTAATATATTCACTTTTCATAAAATCTAGCCTCCAAATAACGTTCCAGGTTTCATGTTTGCACATTTTTCAATAAGCAATGAGAAGGCGAAATAACAAAATACTCTAAAAATGCATTAATCAGGGTGCCTGGATTCTCAAAATATATTCACTTCATCGAAATTTGAACCCTTGGCTTTGATCACATTAACTGACCTTGGCGTTACATTTGGACTATCTTTATTTTGGATCAGTAGCAAATTTTTGGGGCTGGCTGAACAAATTCTCTAAAAAAAACAAAATATTATACCGTACAGATGCGGGTACATCAGAAGCAGACACAAGAGCAGCTCAGCTTATGGAATCGCAGCAGTTCGAAAATCAAAACAGTGGTCATGAATGTAAGTACATATTAATTTTTTGAACCTAGAAAAAATTGTTGTGATTCACAAGAAAAATTCCATTTCACAACCGCCAATAAGTTGTTTTTGCTGAATGACGTTGGTCGTTGAAGACCTTAAAAGCAAAAGTTAAATTTTAACTGACAAAAGTACATATTCTCATAGAAAATTTAATTTTGCATCTTTTTTTCCTGCACAAAAATGTTGTAGATTACCCTGTAAAAATTTGCCGGTCGAAAATCGATGTTTTATAAAACAAAACTCGCGATTATTTGGCCATTTGATCATGAAAATGCTTACAATTTTTTTGGTGTATTCTAAATGCATAATTGATGACTACAAGCAATGTACCTTTTTGAAAGAAAGTTATAAGTTTATTGGTTTTTAATAACAATTTAATTCCAAATGAACACCACGTTTTGCCTACTTCGACCAACAGTAAGGTCATCGAGAAAATGCTTTTTGAGATAACTTATTGCGACAAAGTTGTTAAGTAGTCATCGAGAAAGTTTGAATATTTTTAAAAAATCGGTTGAAAATTGCAAAAACGGCAGTGAGTTGAAGTCAACAAACTCTGCCGCTGCCTGGAGCGTTTTGTCATTGTTTTGCCGCTGCTGCTTTGTTAGTTAGTAACAAAGCCTGATAACCGGATCACAGAAGATATTGAACAACAATAAACATATTACTTTTGAATAAACTGCTTTGCTTGTGGTCATTGCTTATGTATTTAGAATGAGCCATACAAATTTTGAGAATTTTTATCAATAAACAGCGTCTTCAAGTTTTCTGGACCTCCAGGTGTTCTCGTAGGCAAATATCCGCGTAGATTTTAAAGCCTCTTGAAGATAATCTTTGAAATGATTCTGCACTCATCGAGACGTACCAATAAAAGTACCAAAAATTTGGTTTCTCGCGACAGATGTATAATTGTATAAGTGGTTTTTTTTTGTAGTCGATTTTAAATTGCCAGGTTTTGTTGAAACAGTTCTTCAATGAAAATTCGTATATTATATTTTGCAGATGTAGCTGCTTCTATGGGAGGTTTAAATATGAAGCTGGTAGGTCATAATATCATGATCCCAAACCATTACGGCATATTTTATGTGTATGCACATGTCACCAGCTCTGGCCCAAGTTCCGTCAATCCACGTTAGTATATTATGAATTTTTTTAACTAACAAAAAATTGTTGGAATTTAGAAAAAAATCTAATTTCCTTCCTCAACCGACATTATGATATTGTTCTCGCTGAATGGCGTTGGCCCTTGGGGACCTCTGAAACAAGTTTCGAATTTCAACTTACAAAAGTACATATTCTCATGTGAAATTTAATTCCGCATCTTTTTTTATCAAACAAAAATGTTGTAGCCTTCCCCGTTTTCAATGGAGACCCGAAAAACCCGTTCGTAAGAAAATACCTTTCTGTATATTTTAGAAAATGAAAGTTCAAGAAAGGGCCTAGTTTTATGGTTTTTATTTTGTTCTGACACATTTGTGTAATAGAAAATTCTGAAAAAATTAGTGAAGAACAAATAACTAGACTAAACCTAGAAATTTTTTTTCCAGTGTTTTGGCGGAAAATTTAAATTTTTGAGAGAAATCCAAAATTTCGAAAATTTTTTGAGTACTGCTCCAAATTTTTCATAAATGAGAGGTCATCTCATGTGCTAACTTTCAGAATTTTTTCAGATTTTTAATCAGTGCGAACGGTAGTTTTTTAAATAAAAACTTTCACAGATGGCAGATACCCTGGTGTGACGTCTTAGTAAACATAACTTACCTTATATTTTGTTAAATAAATGACGGTTCCTCGTTTTAGATTTTAATATCAATTAAGAAACTGGGATGAGGATAACTACCGTCTACAGAAATAAATTATTTGAACTTGAATATAAATTAATTGAAGTTTATTCGAACAATTGCAATTTGACTGAGATGAAGTACAAAGGTTGAGTTTGAATTGATGCAGCTAGAGTGCTTTTGCTTCGATTTGTCTCTTCTCGTTTAGTTTTAGTCACAAAAGATGTCACAAAAAATAAAAACCATAAAACGCATTTTTAGTCATAATGACTATGGGGGTGGTGATGAGGTCTCAAAAACCCGAGAAAAAAGTTATTATTCCAAATCCTAGAAAAAGGCTGATTGAAAGTCTGGTTCCAGCCAAAGGCATTTGTTACCTGCTCAACGGGCTGGGCCCGTTTCTGTTAAAATTATTCCTCACAAGCAAACATCCATCCACACTTTAGCCCTACCTCAATTCTACGACCGCTCGCTCTTATCACTTTGCCTTCTTCGCTTCACTCGCTTCGCCTTGGATGCGTGTCCCGATCTTATTTTTTTTTATTTTCTTCTTTTTTACTTTGCCTCGCATTGCCCACCTCCGCCACCGCAGTTACTATCTAATACTTATCTACTTCCGATTTACAATACATATTTACAATTTTGCTTATATTTACTTCCTCTTCTCTTTACAATCTTTCCCTCTTGATTTCTCTTCCTCTTTCCTTCTCTTCTTCCCCATCTCACCCAAAAATCTCCTTCTTCCATGCAACTACCCTTTTATCCCCTCTGTCATGCAGTAGTGCCTCCATGCTCATCTCACGCCTTTCCACTCTCTCGCAATCCTCCAAACAGTGTTTTACCTTTGCATAACCCTTCGCGCACAATACACACATTCTCTTCTCCTTAGGAAACCAGAACCTTATAAAACCCTCCATCCCTCATCCTCGCTATAAGCTCCTCGCTTCCTTTCTCTGCATTCGCACACAGATATTCCACCCTCCTCCCTTGGCATAGTCCACCCATAATTCTCATTGAACTTTGACCCACTTATTCTCTCCTTCCCTTCTGCCTTGTCTTGCTCCATGTTGTTCTTCTTCACCACCTCATACATCTTTCTC
The DNA here is from genome assembly GCA_932178445.1 of Andricus quercusramuli. NCBI lineage: Eukaryota > Metazoa > Arthropoda > Insecta > Hymenoptera > Cynipidae > Andricus > Andricus quercusramuli. Next base: position 57,779 of record CAKNXH010061355.1, read on the forward strand.
TCCATCTCGTGCATCCTTCTGACTTCATTCCTCTGCAGCCCATTCCTTCTAGAATAGTTTTCTCTTTCAACTCCCTTGTTCCCCTCTCCTCCCATGTTCTCCTTCCCTTACCAACACTCCCTAACCAGCTCAATACCTTCCTATTCCAAAAATTTTTGGGCATACGTACACGCCCGACTCCCTGTTCGAATCCCTAGAGTCATTCTTCCCACCTCCCTCCTGAAAATATAATTAGCCATATCCCAGTGTTCACTTTACATCCACCACTACATTCAATAGTAACAAGGCCTGCAGTACAAGACATTAGTGCTTCAAGTCCCAGAATTCTATGTTAGTATATTATGATTTTTTCGTCCAACAAAAAATTGTTGGGTCTAATTATGATTTCGGGCTAAAGCTTTGCATGCTATTCAAGGGTGGTGAGGGACATATTTTCTTGAGTTTGAAACTTGTTAACTGATTATTACAATAATGATTGCCAATTAAAAAAAGGAACAAATCTTAATGTACGACACGTCATTCTGTAGATATTTGTAAGACATTTTTCACTAAACATTTTTCTGGCAGACATACAGGTTAGTTGCAATAAACGAAGAAACTGTTTTTGTTATCTTTGACTATTGTTCACACACACACAGTGCTTCCGAAGCCTTGGTCGCAAACATATAGGCTCGTGTTCTACATGCTGCACTACAAGATCCTGAAGTTAAATTTTAGGTAGCATTTCTACGTCAAATTTCATAGGCGCCTGGACTAAATCGGCAGAAAGTCCTTCGTGGAAAAATTTTTTTATATAAATTATATGTGAAGGGAATATAATAACAAATAATTTATAACGTTTTTTTATTTTTTTCAATTGACTGGTTCATTTTGAAGGCGCGTGAGCAAAAATCCGATATTTTCAACTATTTCAAAAAGTAATGAGAAGTCAAAATAATATAATACTCTGAAAATACATAATTCAGGGTGTCTAGATTCTCAAAATATATCTACTCCATAGAAATTTTGTACCTTAGTTAAAGTTAAGTGACTCCCGTGTGAAAAAATTTCGTGGCGCTGTTCTGTTTCTATCTAGTCCGCCATGAGTCGACACTGGCGCGCCACAGGCTGACTGTCCAGTGGCTAGACTGGGATATAACGCTCGGGTCGACAAGCTTCTGGACAGATTGGCTGTTCTTAAGAAAAATAATTAATAATTAAATAATATAATTATTTTTTATGCCATAAAAATCAAATATATAGTTTTTGCAGTCAATTAAAAATATAAACAAATATTTTCGTATACAAAAAAATAATCAAATGAGTTTCCGAAAATATCTTTTACATACGCTGGGTGTCGAACTTCTGATGTAAGTTCCCATTATATTGCTGTAACTTTGTCCCGTCGCCTCAACACCTCGGCGATCTGAAAATTAAATTTTTTTCACGGACAATTTTTAAACATTAAAAGTGCTTGACGTCTGAATAAATCATTGAAAAAAGTAAAATTTGTATGATTTAACTTGCGATTAGGCTACGAAATCATGATTGTTCATTATTCCAAATAGTTAATACGTTAGGCTTAATTATAATCATTTATGCAATAAATAAATAATTAAAATATATTAAATACATTATTTATAATAATATTTGATTTTCCAGAATATCATCAATATTATGCATATTATAATTATTATAAATTCAATATAAATATATTAAAACTTTACTATAGAATTTAATTGAATGGAAATGTTTTTAAACATTCTTAAAAAAATTGTTTTTGAGAATACAGTTCTTGTATTAAGAGTTTGATAACCTTCAACAATTATTATTTACTATCTTCAATATTAATAGTTTCTAATCCCAAGACTAAGACTAGACAGCAAAAAGGTTTGAATTGAACACGTAGCAAAACTAGCATTATTCAAGACAGCCATGAAATTTGTCCACACGGGCTTTGGGATTACATTTGAGCTATGTTTAGTTTGGACCAATAGCAAAGTTTCGGGGTTCTTACAAAAAAATTGTCGAAAAAAACTTCCTATATTATATTTTGCAGCTGAAGGCGTACCACAAGAAGACCCAATACAAGAGCGTTTTAAGATTTTCCACATGCAACGCCTGCAGACATACGGAAGCAGAACCATCTTTAGTGCATATCATGAGTTTTCAAGTAAGTACATATCAATTTTTTGAACTCAGAAAAAATGGTTGTGATTAAGAAAAAAGCCAAATTCCATTTCATAACCGCCCTCAGAGACCTTTAAAACAAGTTTCGAATTCCAACTTAAAAAGTACATATTCTTACAAGAAATTTAATTTCGCATTTTTCCTCTGCATAAAATGCTTTAGCTTTTTCCGTTTTCAGAGTAAACCCGAAAACACAGTATTTACAACAGCAACAACAACATGAAACAAATTTCTATAAATTTGAGAAATTTCGAAAAAAATTACGAAATTTGTGGAAATTTATTGAAATTTATGGAAACCTGTAATAATTAATAGCAGGAACAATAGTCGCCTACTCCAAGGTTTTCTGGTTTACTTTCACTTTTTTTTCTTTCATTGGGAAATGGAGAAAAAAATTCAATTTCACAGTGACCTGTAATTTGTAACAAATCCAATTAATCCAGCTTATACTATTGATCAGTTTAATTAGTCATAGCTCTCTACGTGTATATGTTGCAGGCAAAGTATATAATCCAAACATTATATATAATGCCTGGTGATTTCAGGTAAGGTATGTAATCGAATACTCATGATATACACTGAAAAAAGTATCATGTCAAGGCTAGTTTTCGGTATTGAAACAGTACAGTACGATTTATGGCTTTAAAACAAGACGATTTGGTATTATAACATGATACTAAAAAATGATACTTAAAGGGTTAAGGTCATTCGCAAGGCCAAGAAAAAAAACGATTTTTCAGAAAATTTTTTTCTGAAAACAGGTTTATTGGAACATGTTCTACAGTTCGAATAATACGTATTACAAGAATTCAGTTTGATTTTTAAGGTAAAAATATCGATGAACAAGCAATTTATAGTTGATCTGCCCGAGATTAGAAAAAAAAACACCACAGAGAGGACTTTCTGCAAGCCCTATCTTATGTCTGTGATGTCCAAGGTTCCCATGTCCTATAAACATTTCTGGTAGGAGTTTGATTTCGTTCCTCCTAAGCTTGAGTATTTCCCTTGCTCGGTTAGAGTTAAGCTTTGAGGCTAAGAGTTTTTTGGCCTGCCTAAACCAGAGACCAAATCCCACTCATTCTGACGTTCCATCAGTCAGTCGACTCTTAATTTCTTCAGTGACTGACCTGCTAGTAATACCTACAACTGGCTTGGGTCCAGTAAAATTTCTTCCTGCGCTGGCTCGTCTAGCCTATCCGATATCTCATTGCCCTTGATACAGCTGTGTCCAGGGATTCATAACAGAGTGACTCAGTTTTATGTCGGTAACATATTTAGTGCCTCAAAGCATTCCCATACTAATAGCAACGTGGTCATTGTTCCATTCAAGGCCAATATAGCAGCCCTGCTGTCTGAGCAGATACGGATGTTCCTTTTATTGACATACTCATTTGCCTTGTAGGCGCACTGAAGTATGGCCATAAACTCAGATTTTAGAACTGTGGCGTAAAACCCCATCTCGATTGTGAAGTCTATTCCATTCGTTTTACGATATACGCCGGCTCCTGCATTCGACTCGTTCCTGGAGCCATCTGTAAACCAGTTGTCTACATTACTGGGCAGGTATACTTAGCCGTTAACCCATTCTCCCTTCGTGGATAGGCTAACTGGATACTTCTTGTCGAAGAGGTAGCGAGTGACCATTTTGTCCTTGAGCATGTTCAGGGTCGTCCTCCTCGTGATGTCGACTGGGATCTTCTCTGCTGTCAAGATCCTTTTGTCATTTAACGAATTTAGCCTACAGGCCACCTTCAAAGCTACGGCCTTGATGGTAAGATGGAGGTTCTCTCAACCTATTAGTGCCCCCAGTGCCATCGTGAGTGTCGAATCCAAGGCTCCAGTGACGCCTCTCAAAATCAGTCCCCTCATCGTTTCCAGTCGAGACTTCACAGTGGACAGCTCGACCCGGCTCCACCAGACAACCCTCGCATAGGTTAGCCTGGATCGCAGGATCGCTGTGTAGATCTACATATGTGTCTCCGGTTTCAAGCCCCAGCTTTTCCCATAACAGCTTCTTATGCAGAATGATTCCGAGATATTTAGCTCGTTCTTTGATTTCCCGTTGTTGTCCTCCAAGTTTCAATGTACTCGTGGTTCCCCACTTGTACCTTGTGGTGAAAACAAACACGTCTGTCTTAATCGGTGGCCCTGACCCGAGAGTAGGCAAAGCAGTTTATCCACTACTAGGAACCACAGCAAGGGCGATATATACTCCTCCCTGAAGACATCCCGAGTCAATGGTTCGTCATACAGTGGCATCACCCTTAGTTGTAGTTATATTCCTGTTGGCTAATACGTGGCACGTCCATTCGCTGACTGCCATGGGCACACCATGTGTAATCATGGCCGCCCTGATCAAGGCCTCCCTCCTTCAGTTGACTTCAATTAGGTTCACTGCTCCACTTAGGGATGTCTCCGTCGAGTGACCAGCCCTGTAGGTGTGTTGCTTCTTGTGGAGTGGCCTACTTGACAAGAACTTATCGCGGATATATCCATCCACAAGTCTTTCCACTATTTTTAGCAGGAAAGATGTTAGACTGATGAGCCGGAAATTCCTTGGTGAGGTATATAACCGATCCTACCTGCTTTTGAAATAAAAACTACTCCCGTACCCCTCCATGCCGTGAGGACATATCCCAACGTCAGACTAGCCCTGGCAAGTCTCACTAGCTGCTCTATGATGATCTCTCCAGCCCTCTGTAAGAGGACTGGATAAATGCCATCTGGTCCAGCAGACTTGTTAGGACTGAAAAATTTCAGAGCCCATCTGACCCTGGCGGGGGTGACAATCTCGTTGGCCAGCCGCCGTTTCGGGCCCAGTTGGGCCGCAGGCGACTTGGTTCGCCTCTGAGGTGTCGTCCACTTTTCTCCAAGCCTTGAGAAGACCGGAAATGTGCCTTCATCAGGTGAGCCAAGGTATCCCCTTTCAACTCTGAGTATTCCCCTCCGGGAAATTTCAAAGTGCCAAGAAAAGCGTCCGGATATCGAGAAAGCAAACTAACCAGTCTAGTTGCCTCAGCTCCCTTCTCGATGTCTGTGCAAAATTTTGTCCAGGTCTCCTGCTCTACCTTACGTATTGCAGCCCTGTATTCGTCCCTCGTCGTTGTAAATGACTTCTATAGTTCCTTCATTTTGCCACCACTGGCACGTCTGAACCCCTCTCTGATTTCCCTGCGAAGCTCTTCGAATTTCTCATTCCACCAGTGTGCCTACCCAGCCTTTCGGACTCTTGTAGGTCGACAATCACTTTCATAAGTAGCTCTGATGGCTTCCGTGAAAGTTTTGGCTGCCATCTCCAGGTTATCCACGTCTCAAATTGACCTGGGAACCTCTGAAAGTGCACATCTTAGTTCCGTGAAAAACTGATCCTAGTTTATTCTTCTTGGATTTCTGACCCGCTTAGGGCCAGCGGGTACAACGGATTCCAACACGAACTCTATCTGTAAGTAATCTGAGAGAGTGGTTAAGAATATCTTACTGAATTATGATTAGGTATTCCAATAGGTCATTACCTCATGAGTTGCCGTGCGTGCTGCCCCACAAAGTATGGTGGGAATTAGGATCGCATCCCAGCATGAGAGGAATACCATATCATATCATGCGCACCGACTCCAAAAACCTGGTTTCGACAAAAGCGCGTTTTAGTATACACCCCAAGTCCCATAGAGGCCCGTTCGGTTCTGTAATTCTTAGAATTGCTGGCCCACGCAGTTCACTACTACTGACAATAACCACTTTACAATAGAAAGCAAACAAATCGACTCGTGCACAGCTCAGCGTTCGAAGTTAAGCTGGGTAAAGCGACAGGCCGCGCGAGGCATATGTGGTTGAAGTCGTTTATCTTTGTAGGTTATGCTCCGTTTTCGATACAATTTTCATACAACATTTTTGAAATTTTGTACTTTTAGAAAACGCAATAAAAAATCGATTTGTTGAAAATCCAGACTGACCCTAACCCCTTAATTAAAATGGGACCAGAGTTTTCACAGTGTAGGTTGCCCAGGCATTCCATATAATTCCTCGGCATTATATACAATACCCGGCGCGAGATAGGTAAAGTTGATGATTTTGATTTTGAGTATAAGAATGCAGATAAAGAAGGACATGATAAATTAAAGAGCACTCATGCACGTTTTCAATTCACGTTTACTCGCTATTCATGACAATATAGCATACTAGAATTACATTTTGATTGACACTGAACTTTGTTTTTTGCGCAAAAACACGTTTGACACTTTGCTTTGCAGAGATATTTAAAAAAAGCTTGTATTAAAAGATTGAATAGGGTGATTCAAATTTAAACCTGTAAACATCCGACTTTCGATTTTTGGCAATCGATCCCCCCACCCTCCCCCAATTTGTTTGTTCCAGGAAAGGAGAAATCCATTTTTTTCAATCTGTAAACATTAACCCGCGCTCCCAGACTTTTGAAACTAACGTAGGATTATGAATGGGAATAGTTCGGTTTTCAAAAAAAAGAAAAAAGAAGCACCTTTTATTACCTTTTCGTAAATTTACGGAAATTTACGGAATGAAAATATTAATTCTTCTCCCGGTTCACCTCTCTTCTATGTATCCAAAACACTTGAAAAATCTCTACCAAAAATTGTAGGTAAAACCGTGAACAGCATTCGTGATGGCTAGGATTTTAAAGAAAAAATTAGACACATTTCTATTCCTGAAAATTTCACTATTGTATCACTTGATATTGTTTTGATGTACACTGATATTTCATGCAAACTAATTCTAGACTGTGTTGATGAAACTTATAAAATAAAATCTTAAATAATATAAAGTATCCGACACATTAATACTTCCGTTATATCGACGATACTTTAATCTATATTTCGAAAAATAAAGTTAACAGCATCCTTGAAAAATTTACTTCTATTGATAAAAAACAAAAATTTACACTGGAACTATAGCACAATAATAGAATAAACTTTCTAGATTCAACTTTAATTATAGAAAACAATAGAATTGTCACTGGCTGCTATAGAAAACCGGTATGGTCAGGACGTTTTCAAATTTTGCCTCGCATCACTGTCTGTACAACAAAATTGGTACAATCTTCAGCTTAGTAGAAAGAGCGGTTAAATTTTCTGATGAAAAATTTCATAAGAAAAACTTAGAAATTGTAGTAGAGCACTATTGAGAAATGGTTCTCCTATTAATTTGTTAAAAACAAAGATCGATCAAGGTTACAAGTCTTTCATAAAACATAAAAGTCAAGCTCAATTAAAATTGAATAATACAACTTATATACCTGCAAAAATGATGGTATTTCCGTTCATTCAAGATTTCGATAAAATCAATTTTTTCTATTACAAAAGTTGGATTTTCAACGAAAAAAGATAAATTTTCAGTGAAAAATGAAATAGTTGAATTTTTCATCAGAAGCAATTATTTTTTACCTAAAACTGAATTAGTCCAATTTTTCATACAGAAAGTTACTAAAGAAAAAAATGCAAATTTTCAAAAAAATAGTAAAATCCTCAAATAAATAGCCAATTTTGTAATCAATTGAGGTAAATTAGAAATTACCTATCATCGAAAATAGTTTTTGGTTTTCTAAAATATATAGTTACGGAATATTCAACTCACAAAATATTTCTTTCAACGAAGTGGGTAGATCTAGTCTCAACAAAAATAAATGTGCTATGCCCACCGAATTTCAACGGAACTAGCTGCCTTTTTTCAGCTCCCATTGAGCAGGGACTGCGAGATGGGGTTTATTGGGTCATAAAACAGAACGTGTACGTCTCGATAAAGGGGGTGGAGGACGTCTGGAAAAGTCCTGCTTGACCGTCGAAAAAATTTCCATGACAGCTTCGAAATTAATAACGTACCAATTTGAGACTAACTTAGGTTAAGTTGGGTATTTCAATTGAACTGAACTGGCATTGAAATAGTATATATTCATTTTCAATCATTATTCAATTATTAAAATAATTCATTATTATTTTTAGGAATTTTCACTGAGAACAGGGTTCAAAAGTCGCGGATTTTCCAAATTTTTCAACTTATTTTCAACTTTTCAATTCGATCTGGGTAATCATGATTTACAGTTCACAGAAATAACAGGCGACAAAATTTAGTAATTATTTTAAAAATATTGTATCCGAATAATGGTAGAAGGTTGTGATTTTCTAAAATATTCAAGATTTTTTATAACTATATATTACTTTTTTGTAATCTAACCTAAAGGTTGATAAGAAGGTGGAAAATTCGTAAGAAACCGCTTTTTCTAACTCTATACTAAGAGAAAATGTCTAACAACAAATGTATGTGATTAATTTAATGGTATGTAATTAAACTCGACGATATCATACAAATCGGCCGACGGCCAAGCATGTTTTTTCCAGACGTTCTACACCAACTTTGCCGAGACGCGCAGGTATAAATTTGAACAATCCTATTCTGGCACTGATTCAAGACCTTTTTTTATAAATCTCAAAATCACAAAAAATGGGACTACTGAAATTAAAAATAAAAATCAACTTTGTTGTTAAATAACAAATGGTTAGTATTTGTGCAAGGATTTCTGCTAATAATAAGCCCACAGGTAAACTCGAACGTGTCGATGATGTCTCTTAGGAGAAATATTTTTCGAAAACGTTTCAAAACTTATTCAAATATTATATGTTCCTGTTAAGAATTAAGACTTAATTGCTGGAACAATGAAGAAAAATTTACAAATTTTGTGGCAAAATGATTGTTTAAACAAGTTAAAGGTTGTTAAGAATCAATAATAATTCATTTTATATAGAATTGGAAAGTATTTTTCAATAAATTCATGTTATTAAAGATAATAAACATCCAGTTCGACGAATTTCTAGACAAAAAATCCTTATTCCTTAGAAAAAATTTTTTAAGAAAAATTATTCAAACAAATGGAATTTGGTTGAAACTTTGCAAATTAATTAACAAATGTTGATAAACATTACATGAAATTCTTCTTTGGATAATTCTCTACAAGCCCTCATACTTTCCCGTCACATTTTTTCAAACCCTAAAAAATTATATCAAAAACTGAAAAAAGTGATTTTTCCCCATGGGATCGTCCATAAATTACGTAAGACGTTTTTCTTTTGTTTGTATCGTTGTGTCCTTCCCAACTTCACAGCAATTTTATTTCCTTCTTTATTCAAACAAAAGAAAAACGTCTTACGTAATTTATGGACGATCCCCATGCATATTACATGGAAAACTTCAAGTCAAAACCAGCATCAGTTAAAATAAAAAAAACGAAAAAAGAAAAATTAGGGATTTTCTTTTTTCGGATCTGGAACAAAATGGGGGGGATCGTTGACAAAAAAAACGTGTTTTTGGACGCAACGAAATCACAACGACAGGCCGGCGAAACCCTCGTGTGTCTTGAGGAGACGAAGCTACGCAAGGATGACAGCTTTCTGCATCCATCTTGCACGTGCCTTGGTATATTTTTGGCACGCCGGATTAGATTTAAGTTTACGAAAAGTGATAGTTGCGCACCTCCGAGAGCACCTATCACAAGGACAATTACTCGCACCGAATATTTTGGGTACATTCGTTGCAGATCTCTTTTAAGGTCTTGATACCTCTCCTCTTTTTCTTTCCCTTTGCAGTGATGTTGTATTCGGACGAAGCCGAAAAATCGATCACGAATGTAGTTCGTTTCTCGAAGTCTTGGAGAACAATGGCGGGCCTCGAGTGCGCAACGGAGACTGCTGCCCGAAAATCGTAGTTCCAGAAAATCTAGCATTTCTCGTTTCGGACAACTGACTCTATTTCCCTTGGAGCGTTCAACAGGGGAGGGTCGCGACCAACACCGGAAGAGCGACAAAGATGGTAATAAAGTACTCTTAGGGCCACATTATGTTTATTATATATATATTCCGTTACATATATATGTATTCGGTTTCAGTTTCGATTTCTTTGGAATAGAACCGAAGGGCCTATGACAAAGCCACCGAACGCGTCCTTGCATGCGGGGCTCTACAAGGATGGACAAACCCCTTCCCTAGCTGCTCGTGGAAACAACAATGAAACCACCAAAACACCAAAATGTTGTAGATGCGGTTCAAAACGATCGAACGCGCAGAGCACCCGACAAAGGGTCGGCAAACAATGCCGATCATCCTAGAGTTCGTGGTGCTGAAAATACTTTAGATGGAAACAAGTCGAAGAATCGGCGAAACGTCCACATTGAGTGGACGGATTAACTCACGGATGACGTGCTAGACTGCTGCGATTCCAGCATTATCTCTGTTCGCGGAGGCTTTATAGCGCGTATGCATACTCTGTGCTGCCAGAAGCACCCAGAGCATATTCACCTCATATTTAAAGTCGGAGACGCTCATTCCGCAGTGGCTGGTGTTAGGACGCACTATAGTCCTACCGAAAAATGGCAACTTATCCAAACCAGAGAATTACAGCCTGTATGGCGAGAGATGTGCAATCAACGTGGCTCGAAAAAAGGTTCAGCAGCCTGTCGAGAAAACCTGCTAATTGACAGGCGTATCTGTAAAGAAGCTGCCGCCCATCAGTGCGTCCTTTCAATGGCCTGGATTGACTATCGGAAAGCTTTCGATTCAACCTCTCATATACTTATCATCTGTCTGTTGGAAAACTTGAAGGTACATCCACACATAGTGAGGTGCATAGAGAGATTGATGCTACGAAATTCTCTTGGATACCTCTGTGGCGACACTAATCAGCGCGAGCAAAAGGTCACTCATGTATTTTATATGGATGACCTGAAGATATATGCCGCTGATGAAAACAAACTTCAAACTGCTATATATATTGTCAAGAACTACACAGAGGAGATTGGGATGGACTTCGGTTTGGACAAGTGTGCCAAAATTCATTTGAAGAAAGGAAAGATGACTCGCGTTCCCAAGGAGCCTGAGCTTGTGGATATAACTGTTATTAGACATCTTACCACTGGAGAGACCTATACATACCTGGGCGTGCCTTAAAGCCGCATTCAGCACGTAACGTCAATGGAGGAGTCTCTCCGAAGCAGATACAAGCATCTCCTCCGACAGATTTGATCTTCCAATCTGTCGGCGTTGAACAAGGTATCTGCGACTAACATGCTTGCCTACCCGGTTGTACTCTACTCGTTTGGGGCGGTTCAATGGACGAAGAACGAGCTTAAGGCCCTCGATGTCACTACACGTAAGATCATGCATATGCATAAAAGCTTGCATATCAATTCGTCAGTTCCGCGATTATACATTTCACGCCGTCAAGGCGGACGCGGACTTCTGAATCTCCAATGTCTTCATAACCGAATTGTTTTTAGTACAGCTTACATCGTTGCGAATGGCAGAGATCCTCTCCTAAAGATGGTCAGGAACCACGAGATGATTGGCGAAGGAGCGTTCCTTTACAAAGCCGCGGAGCAAGCTGCCGAAACCCTTAGCCTGAATTTTAACATCAGAAGTGAGGAAAGTGCATTACTCCATCTAGGTGCTTCACGTCTAAAAACCGAAGTAAAGAAATCAGAGGTTGGAAAATTTCACCCAGAGCTACTCGACAAGCATATACACGGTAACTTTCACAGAAATGTAGGAAAACAGTCCTTGTCGAGGGAGCAAACTTTTGCTTTCCTTAAATCATCAGGGTTCAATTCAGGTACGGAGGGCTTTATTTTCGCATGCCATGGCGGTGTCATTTCCTTCTTAGCATACCGTGACAGCAATTTATGTCGAGAAGGTCCCAGTGATAGGTGCAGAGCGTGTCATGCACACGCTGAGTACCTAGAACACATACTATCGGGGTTTCCGACCCACGCAGGAACAAAGTACATCTATAGACATAATGCGGCTCTAAGAGTACTTTATTATCCTCTTTGCCGCTCTTACGGTGTTGGTCGCGACCCTGCCCTGCCGAACGCTCCAAGAGATGTAGAGTCAATTGTCCGAAACGACAAGTGCCAGATTTTCTGGAACATTGTTGCCTGACATTGTTCTCCAAGACTTCGAGGAACGAACTATGTTCGTGATCGAATTCTCGGCTCCGTCCGAATACAACGTCACTGCGAAGGAGAAAGAAAATGAGGAGAGTTATCAAGACCTTAAAAGAGAGGTGCAACGACTGTACCCAAAATATTCGGGGCGAGTAATTGTCCTTGTGATAGGTGCTCTCGGAGGTGCGAAACTATCACTGGTTCGTAACCTTAAAGCCATACCCGCGTGCCAAAAATATGCCAAGGCACTAGCGAGATGGATGCAGAAAGCTGTCATCCTTGGGTCGCTTCGTTTCCTCAAGACACACGAGGGTTTCGCCGGCCCTTCGTTGTGATTTCGTCGTGCCCTGTGACCACCCATCTCATGGTTGTGAGAAGTGGCCATAGATGTATTTTACCGCTGTACTATTGGGGGCCATTGACATTTTTTAGATGGCAGTTGCTCTTAGTAGACAATTTATATAATAAGTATTCCATTACATGATTTGCCTGGCATGGCCAGGAATCATTTACAATAACTGGGGATAATATATATGGCTGGATTTTATACATTACCTGTAATACTTTGTCCATCCTAAATGGTCAATACCTGTTTTGAGAATCATTTTACCTTAAAAGCCAGAAAACCCAACCAATAGCAAACTTTTAGCGTTCATTGGAAAAATTCTTCAATAAAAATCCCGATATTATATTTTACAGATGAAGATCGTCGACGAGGTATGTAAAATTCATAATCATTCCAAGGTAGTAGTCGTATTATACATATATATTATACTAACCCTGTGTAAGCCAAGAAACGATAGGGGCTCAAAAAGGGTCTAAAGAAATTACAGAAGGTATGGGGAAGTCGAGAATATTATAAAGGGGTATCCCAAGCCAAAAAAGTCAAGTGTCCCGCGAAAATTTGAGGGAAACACAGCTCAAAGGGTCGCCAATACTGTCAAAAAGGGTTAAAATACAGTACAAATAATTAATTTTGAAGGTTATAGATTATGGTATCGAAAACAGCGTACACACTTCTCAGCGATTTCATCACTCAAAAGAGGGTATTCAAAATAACAAGGATCGAGAATACATTATAACAGGTACAACTTGTCAAAGAAAAGTATGGCACAACAATAAATTTTTTTGGCATTTCGGCACTTTAGATTCTAAAATATTAATTACGAAGACATATAATGAGAAATAAACAACAGAAATCAATACGATACAACATCGAGGTGCAAAATCATATGGTATAAAAAACAATAAGCAATGGGTATCAATTAACGATGATTTAGCCAAAGAGTGGAATAAAAAAAAGAGTAAGATAAAATTCAGAAAACGGCTTGGTATACTGGTGTATTATAGAGACGTATTTAATCGCATTTTAAGGGGGGAAGGACTAAAGCGCACAACGTACTTTCTATAATTCGCAACGGTCGGCAGAAAGATAGCCGATGAGATCGGCTTTCGATTCGTCCATCCTATCGTCCCGTCCTTCTTCCGTTAGTCATTATCAGCCGCTGTTGAGGGAGGGAGAGATTCCGAGCTGCTTCCTACGAGTGGGAGTGAAAGGCGGGAATCGTTCCCTCGATACTAGGGTCTGCTGTATTCCGGTGCTGAGGCTGAGAACTAGGAGCCCTTTCTCCTTACTGCAGGTGTGGAGAGGACTCTACGAGACTCGTGAGAAAAGAGAAAAAAAAAATGGCATAAAAAGCCAAGAAACGTACAGCAAAGCAACAAACTAACGAGAGACTAAATTTGTGTGTTGCAGAAAATCTGCAACGTCATAAGTTCTAAGGCGGAAATGCCCATCAGAAACTCCCTCGGCGCTTAACCTATAAGTACTATTGTGCCACACCCTTAACTATTCGCTCTCATCAGTACTAGAACCCAGACCACTTGATGAAGCCTAGTACGTCGATCACCGATCGCGTTGTAATTTCCTCAGGTTCCATGAAATGGGCGCCGAAAATGTATTGCCTGCGCACAGCTAATGCCGAGCACTGACATAATACATTCAGGGATGTTTCATCGTCCCTGCCGCATTCTCTGCACTCTGTTGTGGGATTATACCCCAGTTTGTGCATATGATAGTTCAAGTGGTTGTGCCCAGGAACACCGTCCTTATATCTTGTTCGGGTGAACTCAGGATTTCCCTGGCTCGGTCCATTTCCGGTGTTTTGTTCGGATCCAGCTTTTGGTGGCCATCTCGGTGCAACTAAACGCTAGTCCCAGTAGCGGTTCCGGTCCTACGTATTCACTTGCTGCGCCGCATTTTTCCAACCGGTGCACATTTTCGTTGCGCTTGATCCCCGTTTGACATGGGGCCCATATGAGAGCCAATTTGTTTTTTTCTGCAAGTTCGTTTAATACCTTTTTGCATCACCAATCCGGTTCTAAAGTTATGTCTGGTTTTTCTCTTGCAGCTAGCGTCGCTTTGCTGTCCGAGCAGATCGTAATTTCTTGGCCAGCGGCGTTTTGTTCTGATAACGTTCCAGCACAGCAAAGGTTGACCAGGAGTTCCGCGTGAAAGACAGAAGCATGTCGCTCAAGTGGGATACCTATCCCCATCCCTCTCTTGCTGTCATAGATTCCTGCTCCTAACTCTCCCTCTTCCCTGGAGCCATCTGTATACCAGATTTCCCCTTCGAGGAGCGGGTTACCACTTCCTTTCCACGAATCCCTGCTTGTGATGCAGACACGGAAAGTTTTGGTAAAGCTTAAGCGTTTTGTTATTTTATCTTGCCTCTTCTATAGAATCGGCAGTGACATCACTTGGGAGCCGAGTGTGCCTAGTCCCCCGAGTCAATCTATTTGTTCTTGTCAGTTGGGACATCTCGTGTGCTGCTCTAGCAGATATCACAACATATAGGGGTTCTTTACAGAGCATGAATCCTATCGCCGCTGTGGGCGTAGTGCTTATTGCTACCGTTAAATCCCTAAATGCCAGCGTTTATAATTTTCGCAGCCTTTCCTGCATTGTTTCAAGTTCCGCCAGACCACGGCCGCATATAGCTCTCCTGCACATCCGAAAAGTCATGACAAACATCCTGGATTGGCTCCCCAGGTGCTTTGCCCAATTCATCAATTTATCAAGAGCCTTGAGCTATCACACCAGAGCTCTACGATGCGCAGCGCCGACCTTGTAGGATCCATCAAAGTGTCCAGATGAGTCCTCCTGACTAGGATTACAAATTCATCCAGATAGCCCTGAGTGTAATACCCCCCTTTATTTAGCCTGCGAAGAAGGCCGTCCAATACAATGCATCACAGTAGGGGCGACAGGACACCCCCTGTGGGCAATCCAGTGGCGCTATTCCCGTCACTAGGCCATCGCCCTATCTGGTCTTAAGTCTCCTCCTACGTAGCATGCTTCCTATCCAGCACACTTGAAAACACTTAAAAAGCATGCTGCTCTCTGTGTAGCAGGGAGGCAAAAAGCACCTCATCTCTAATATATCTCTCGATCAGCTTCTTCATCGTCTTCAGAATAAAAGACGTTAGGCTGATCGGTCCGAAATCTTTCGTAGCAGTATAGCCCTCCTTCCCAGGTTTGAGAATGAGGGCCACTCTGCTATCCTTCAATGCCGATGGCATGTGTTTAAGGGCAATGCGTGCCCTAAATAATTTATTTAGCGGGGGAACGACGAGATCCATGCCTAGTTGTAAAAGCGCTGGATAAATGCCATCTGCTTCTGGTGATTTGAAGGGTCAGAAGGCTCTTACAGCCCATTCCACCTTTTCATAATGAGCTACCTCCGCGGCGAAATTCCAGTCGGCCCTCTCCATCACTTGGCCCCAGCCTGCCTCATCTTGGCGGTTCGGATTCGCTGAAAGCCCGGGAAGTGAACTTCAATCAGGTGATTCAGCGTTGCTTCTTCGTCTTCGGCAAACTCACCATTATCGACCCTATTAGTCCGAGGCGAGCTTCCGGGCTCTCCACCATTTAATATCATTAGCCCTGTTGCACAATATTCTTGTCTTTTCACGAGTCAGAGTCCATCAAAGAAAATCCGCGGCGTGCTCTAACTCATTAATGTTACCAATAATTGGTGGGGAATTCCGCAAGCCTCCCTTTGAATTCCTCCTTATATGAGTCCCAAAGTCTATTTCTGGGATTTCTGATCTTTGAAACCATCGGCTTTTCTAGGGTTAATCGAAACAAGATATATTTGTGGTCCGAGAGAGACGCCTCAACGGAGATTCTCCAGCCCACTACCTTGCTCCTCAGTACATCTAATGATAGAGTCAAATCGATCTCTGGAGCAGCTCTTGGGCACCAAGATCGTATCCATACACTTGACGGCCATGCATGCCCTTGGCTGTTTTTGGCGCGGTCCTTATCTTGGTAATTGTCAAATTGAAGGCAGACTTGGAGTCCCAGTAATATGAGATTAACTCAGAAACTCGTACTGGTTTTTTTTAAATATGATGAATACTCATTATCATCTTCTACAAAATAGTTAGTTCCTTTTTTCATTTTTGTTGATATTTACATTCACTTAATATAGGAGCACCCCAAACGCCATTATCGTACGGCATTCCAACATCACTTTGCACAAGGATAAACTGATTTTCTCATTTTTTTAGACAGTAACCTGAAAAACGTTTGACGTATCAAGTTTGTGAACTTGAGATGAACATAGATTTAATGTATGCACATTTTGAAAATCAAATAAATAATCTTGTAACAACCTTAAAGTCTGTCCCTCGATTTTTTCATTTCAGAAGTCATTACCGTATGTCTTTTTTCTATTAAAAAATTGTAGTTACAGTTGAGTTGTAAATACAGAAATATTAAGCATATAGTTTAATACAAGATTCTATAAAATTGTCCTTAAAATATTAAATCATTTTTTTGGGAATCTGATATTAAAACTGAAAAGTGAATTTTGACAACAGAAACGACATTACCGTACGCGCGCTAGAAACCAGTTTCGAAGTGAAAAAAGAATTATAAAAACCATTCTGTCACTTGCTCAACGGTGATTTTTTTTCATAAGTAGGTCACTTTTTCTGATTAAAATCTTACATATTTCTACAAATATAAAAAAGGCTAAAATTCATCATTTTTCTCGCATCACTACCTTGCTGTACAACAGAAAAGCGTACGACTGCTTATATGCGCTTGCGCGTGGATCAGGTGGGCCGGTTTGTTTACTGTTTCCTAACCTCTATTTATAAATATACAGATCTCAAGAAGTAAGCTAAATAAGTCAATTACAAAGAAAGAGATGTGTTGGAAATTATCTTACAGTAGGTAGATTTGTTATTACAGCTAAAAGCTGCTGAGATTCTAATGGATAACTGTCCAATTGTAGGCAAATTTAAGCACCTGCAGTGGCTGTCACATTATTATTAGGAATAAAATATTTGATTTCGCCAACGGCGATACCACGCTGAAAACACCAGTTCTCGTAAGATCACTGAAGTTAAGCAGTGTTGGGCGCGGTCAGTACTTGGATTGGTGACCGTTGGGGAATACTGCGTGCTGTTGGCCCGTCGTGGGTGTGGTGAGCCCATACTAGTAGTACTAGTAATAAATAATGCACCTAGAAACACTACCCGAATCGGGTAGTGTCACGCCTACCACGAAAGGGAAATGGCTTAATGATATATAAAAGAAAAAGAATATTTCATAACAAAAATTGATCTTATCACATATAAAAATTCTGAATCCAAAAGGGGCAGTTATGAAAATGAGAAATAATAATAACATTCTTAAATGAAATACGAAAAGTGTATTTGAGGTTAGGAGATTAATGAAAGAGAGAGTGAGCTTTTGAAAAGTTCACAAGTGAATAATGTAACGCATGCCATTTAGGAAAAACTATTACGTTTTGAATTATAATAAAGTGAAGGTTCAAGAAATCCACTGGAACTATTTACATGATTTATTATGCAGTCTTTCAAATATATTAAAATCCATTTATTACACCGTGTCACATACTAACCAAGTAACTGAGTAATAAATTATGCTTCCATTTTTAATAATATTGAAAATATGAACTCGTGAAAATTCAACAGGTGTAAAGAAAACTACAATAATTTACTTACTTTCTGAAATTTTTATATTAGAATCTCAGCACCTTTTGGCTGTAACAACAAATCTAGCTACCTGTGCTGTAATAAAATTTCCAACACATCTCTTCCTTTCTAATTGATTTATTTAGCTCACTACTTGAGATCTGTATATTTACAAATATAGGCTAGGAAACAGTGAACGAACTGGCCCACCTAATCCACGTGGATGCGCATATAAGCAGTCGCACGCTTTTCTATTGTACCGTACGGTAATGATGTAAGAAAAATTATGAAGTTTAGCCTTTTTTAATATTTATAAAAAAAATAACAGATTCTAATCATAAAAGTCACCTACTTATGAAAGAAAACACCATTGAGCAAGTAACAGAATGTTTTTTATGAATTTTCTTCGTTCTGAAACTGTTTTTAACGCATGTACGGGAATGACGTTTTTGTTGTCAAAATGCACTTTTCAGTTTTAATATCAGATTCACAAAAAAAGGGCTTAATATTTCTGTATTTATTACTCAACTGTAACTACAATATTTTACTAGAAGAAAAGACGTACTGTAATGACGTTCGGAATAATAAACATCGAGGGACGGACCTCAAGGGTCAGAACAGAAATGAAAAAAGAACTGACTAGTTTGTAGAGGATGATAATAATTATTTATTAAATTTAAAAAAAAATCTGTTCGAGTTTCTAAGTTAATGTTATATTAGTGGGACTTAAAGTTTGCCTTCAATTTGACAATTACCCTAATATAAAAATTTTAGGGAATAGGTAATTTCATGCAGTTTTCCTTAAAAATGTTGAATTTTAATGAGTTCATATTTTGAATTTTTATAAAAATAGAAGCAGAATTTATTACTCAGTTAGTTACATAGCTAACATGTGACACGATGTAATAAATAGGTTTTGATACATTTGAAAGATTGCATAATAGCTCATGTAAATAGTTTCAGTGAATGTTTTGAATCTTTAATTTTCAATTGTACTACAGTCATGTTGTTTACATTTTTGTAGTTTGAAAAATATTTATTGAAATAAAAAATAGTAGTTAAAATTGCACTTTTATTTATTGTATTAGGGCAATTCCTGCCTGCACAACTGACATGCACCTGGATAGAACCGCCGAAGCGCCTTTGCGGTGGTGCAGATTAATCTGCATCATGGGGATTCCCGTCTTAGCCATTGCAAGGCTAATTCAGAACCCCCAGATAAGGTCGGTAATCCAGAACCACAAGGGCTCCAGAAGTTCACACTGCTCGCGGTGGACTGCCCCCTGAGGTGCCTGTCACCACTGGCGGTTGATTAGAAGAGGGTCTTGGAACAAACCCGTCAATGTTTTTGTTTTGTTTTATTATTCGTGTTCCACTCATTTGTCCCAGGAAACGCTAGAAAAATTAGAAAAACTCACTATAGAGCCCCACTTACTTGCCTGGCAGAGCCTACATCTCGCAAGTACCTTGGCATGTTTTTGGTATGCGGGTATGGCTTTGATATTACGAACCAGCAATATTTTTGGACCTCCTAGAGCACCAATCCATTTTGAGGACTTGATACATCTCCTCCTCTTTTTCTCCTTGGCAGTCACGGTGTAGTCGGGCGAAGCCGAGATTTCGATCACGAATATAGTTCTTTTATGAAAGTTTCGAAGAACAATGTTAGGCCTCGAGTCTGCAACTGAGCCTGCTGCGAAAAAGATGGTAGTAGAGCACTCTTAGGGCCGGATCATGTCTGTACAGATATGTCATACTCGTGTGAGTGGGACACCCAGATAGTATGTGTTTTAGGTAATCCATGTATGCATGACACGCTTTGAACCTATCGCTGGGAACTTCTTGACGTAAAATGCGGTCACGGTATACTGAGGTGGAAATGGAACCGTGCTAGCATGCGAAAAAAAAACCTCTGTACCTGAATTAGGTCCTGATGATCTGAAGAAAGCAAAATTTTGCTCCTTCGACAGGAACTGATCTGCTACATTTCTGTGAAAGTTTTAGTGCATTTTGTTGTCGAGTGGCTGTGGGCGGAAATTTTCTACCTCTGCTTTCTTCACTTCGGCCTCTAGAAGTTAGGCATCTATATGAAGTAATGCATTTTCCTCATTTCTAATCATCATCTCGTATTTTCTGAAAATTTTTTGGAGATGGTCCCTGACCTTTGCAACGATGTAAGCTGTACTCAGAACAATTCGGTTATAAAGACATTGGAGATTCCTGACGTATTACCTCTCAGGAGGTGCCTGCTTTCCGCGATTGGTATCAATTTTGCTTCCTCTTTTTTGTCTGCAGCTTGTTCATAGCGCGCTTCCCGAAGCGGACGTATTTTTTTTTTCCATTTCACGCATCGCTGTCAGTAGTATGGTGGTTCCGCACATCAGGCTCGTTGGCCTTCGGAATCTTGGTTTTGTGTGGTCAGTTATTCAAGTCGTGTTCATGTTATAAACAAGTCTTATAAATAAATGCAGATTTTGACCATTTATAGATAGAGATTGATCGTTTTTCTCTCTAATCGTCTCCAAATTACATAAGTGGTGATGTTTAGTGACGAAGAATTGTCAATCGATATTAGTTGTGTATGTTATACACAAATTTTATGCCTCCAACAGTACAAAAAATATTGTTGCATGGAGCAACTGTTATGCAGCATTTTTCACTTCCAATCGGACAGTATACAATAGAAGCTGCAGAAGCCCGTAATAAGGATTTCAAGCGGTTTAGAGAATTCGACACACGAAAGTACTCTCGAATTTCAATCAATAAAGATTAATACATAAGCTTCTTGTGTCATCTTATCTATTAATTGCCTCTTCGATGCCAAACTAGTCCAAAAATGAATTTAAAATGGATCCTGAAATTATTGAAATGATTGGCAAATACAACTTGGTAGCGCGTTTTTCGAGAACATCACACAACATTTCCGGTAATATAATTTCAAGGAAACAATGAAAAAAAATTATCTTCTGTCTACAAATGGCTAAGCTATGAATTTGTCCATAAAATAAACAAATGATATCAAATGACAATTCTTCTTGACGAAATATCAACACTGATGTTATTTGAAGACGATGAGAAAGAAAAACGACAAATTTCTATCTATAAATGGTCAAACTATGCATTTGTTTATAAAATTTGTTCATAACATAAACAAATAATATCGATTGACCACTCGTCGTAACTAAATGAAGGTCGAGGGATGAAAAGGGCCTAACTAACATTTTTTTCGACATTGAGGTTTTTGCATTTTTGGATTCTTTGAAAAAATCCCCACAACGAGATATAATGCAAAAAATTCAAAAAAAATTTCTCAACTTGAAAAACGAAGGCAAAATGCGCCACGGGTCTAAGTCGAGGGGTATCGAGGAATCAAGACGGTCTAACTGCTTTGCCGAGGTTCTAGCATTCGGTGATGATATTTGAATCATCTAAGTGTGTCCGGATGTTACCGTAGGCTTCAAGGAAGCAACCTGCGGTCGATAATTTTAATTTTTTTTTTTGGTTATGGTGCTCCTGTCATGACAAACGTCATCGCGTGTTTGGTGTGTTCCGAGGATTACTCAAATTTGTAAGTATACGAATCAAAATGTTGAGAAAGTGCAAACGGGGTGTCATAAAGGAAACCCTAGCGAGCATTTTTGTTGCTTTGTTTTTTCTCTAGCGTTAAAATTGGCGGAGAATGCCGCGAAAACCTGACGCTCAGCGTGAATGCGTGGCGAGGAATATACGACTCGCAATTTGCAGATAGGCCCTTTTGATCCCTCGGTACCCCTCGACTTAGGCCCCTGCTTATTTCGAAAGCTCATAACTTTTTTGGATTTAGACTCAATCAAATCAAACTTGGGGGATGAACGTAAAATGGTATCAACAATATATAATACAAATATCAACTTGATTCAATAATATATTTCGGAATGAGAACGTTTTTTCCCCGCCCTGTAAAATTATGAAATTGTCAGTTCGCTCTTTTGATCCCTCGGCCTTCAAATATCTCCACTTATGTCATTTGAGGACGACTAGAGAGAAAAACGATCACTTTCTAACTATAAATGTTCAAACTATGCAATTTTTATAAGGTTTGTTTATACCATGCACAAATAATATCGATTGACAATTCTTCGTCACTTACATCACCGCCTATGTGATTTGAATACGATTAAAAAGAAAAGATATTACTTTCTGCCAATAAACGCCCAAGCTATGCAATTGCGTACATAATGTGTTTGTAAGATGAACAAATTATACCATACAACAAATTTCCATGATCAAACGTGATCCTGTTGATGAAATCAAGCAATTTCAACTTAAAAATATAAATCGCAAGACAAATATTGCTGATCACTTCCAAAAAAATAAATTGAAAATCGGTTGAGAATTGTACGCTGTAGGTGATTTGGAATGGTAAATTCACGATTTGACCCACTGTGAGTCTGTTGTAGTGTTCAGATCCAGGACCTCGATCTCCGTTCTCGAGACGAGCGCACGCACAGAACCATATCACCGAATGCCTAAGGGTGCCAACTGGACTTAGGATGGGCTCCCTCACTCTCTTCGCGTCATGGGTTGAGGGAGTGTCTACGGCTATGTTTTCCTTTGCTAGCTATGAATCCATGCCTTGCCTTCTTTCGTTTCTCCATCACTCTCTCCGAGATAATGTCGCTAATAAACAATTCAAGGGCTTCCATACAAGAGCTCAAATCCCTAATTCGCTTTTGTATCGAAAGGAATATATTCTTTTTTCTGTTGCTGAATTGCTCCAAATTATCTAGTATGCTCTTCAGCTTGTTTACCTTCTAATCATTTCCCTCAATATTTACCTGGAACTGATCCTTACAACTCCGTGTGAGTCACATATCAAAATTGTCATAACACCTTCTTTCAGTCACCGAAACGTCCAAGTCTCCTCCCATCTCCTCACATATGCTCCTATTCAGTGTTTGTTTAGTCTTCTTCATACTGTTCCCACAAGTAGAGAGGAAAGTATATCTGCACTCCCGCAGAGCCCCACATGCGGGGGTGAGGTCTGAATACTATAGGAGGCGACCTGATATCCCAGAGACGCCGTTTGGCACACTACACCCTGGTTCCTTTCAGCATGCGATACGGTTGTTAACGTCTTGACTTGGGCGTTTTTTTTACGGCTCGACACCTGAAACATTTTCCGCGATTGCTTATTGAGTTGTGTAACCGCATTCAGCAGAAACTCTCAGTAGTGGGCCCTCCTATCCAAAACCCGGCAACGCGTCCGATAGCTTGTTCAAAGGGACCCGGATTAGTAGTACTAATAGTTTTTTTTTTATAGAGGAGGTGAGAATGCATTTACGCATTCATGCTGGGACTCGACCTAAAGAACAGCAATACTCACTAGATTCACCTCCTCTTCCTGCCAACCCACGTCTTCGGAACCTCTTATCGCATTGCCTCAAGGGCATGTGGGTAAGGCCAATAAGCCGTGCTTCAGCTTCCAACTTTATGCGCCAACTTGGCATTCTTCCAACCCTCATCCAAGCAAGATGCTCGCATCGTCCTCAGTGGTATGGTGGTACCACACAACGGGCTTGTCGGCCTTCAGCATCCTGGTTGGGTATATCAGGTTAGGCAGCGCGTCTTCAAGGCTTCTTCACCGAAGCTGCCTCTCGGAATGCCCTTCATCTCACTGTCCCGGGCCGATGGTCTGTCCGGGACTTATCTTCGTTTGTGGACAAGTCGAACGTGTCGAAAACGAGCGTGGCTGTTTTCACGAGGCTGACAAGTCGCATTTTACTGTTAATTAGAGAAGGAGTTTGATTGAAAATGACATCGATGATCTCTTCAGTAGTCTGTTTGCCTGAAACTTTTCAGGAACTATTGGCAAGATTTTAAAACATTATGAAAGGATGCCTGTGGTATCCTTCCAGAAAATTGACTGCAATCTTCTTAAAAATGGACACCAACATTCTTAGTAAAGACCAAAGGTACTTGTTTGAGATCTGTGCTGCCATCAGCTCTGGCACCTGTCATCCAGATCTTGCAAATCGTGAACCAGGGCCTCTGAATTAGTCTCGTTTTCTGACTGCTGCCAATAGGTATCATCGACTTTTCATACCTTCTGAAAAACCCTCAGCAGAGCCAATTCACGTAACAACTTTCATTCTGAAAGCTTATGCACCATTGTGGTTCACTATGGAAACAAACCCACTCCTTGAAGATGGACCTAGTCATTTGTATGAAGCAACTCAGCTGTCGAGGTACTTACCAGAACATCTCAGGCGTGTTGTTGATACTGTCATCCAAACCAATGGATATTTTGCCCATACATAAAATATGCTGGTTGCAATAATCACAGGTCCTCGAGATGGTATCAAAGAACTTGGGTGGCGACATATCCTGAAAGCAAAACTGACAGATAACCCACAAAACTATATAAGGCTATTCACAGTACCACAAATTAGTTTCAAAGCTGCAGACTACACGGAAATGATTGACTGGAGTGCAGTTGAACTTACCTGTCCTCCTATACGTATAAAGTGCAGTAGAGTACGATAAAGATTGCATTAGTGACTTCATTGTCAAGAAAGAATTCCCTGAAATACTTCCAGAAACATCCCCCTTTCCAAGTAGAGAGGATTGTGAACGCAGTCACAGAGGCAGCCGCCACTGTGTGTGATGCGGAGAACAGGGATGGTTTCACCCGATCCAAGCTAAAGTCTGGAAAATTAATGCCGACTTTTACTACTGAGGCTGACTTTGATACATTAAGTTTTTGAGTACCACGCCCAAGTTATGGTTGGTTGGTTGGGCAGGGCGTGGGTGGAAGTCGCGGTACAGCCACCTTCACGTGGTGAGTTCTTAGTCGCTCTTATAAGCAACCCAGTTCCTTAGAGCGGGCGAAGAGCTGCGCACTTTAAACGAGGAAAACAACGACCGTTAAAGGGCTCTTTTTTACGATATTTGCTCCTCTCCCACCACCCTTAAAGAAGAGGGGAATGTTTTTCTTAGTCAAAGGACATTTAGAATAGGTCACATACCGCTTTTGAATGAAATCCGATCAGTATAACTTACCAAGAAAAAATTCCAAAACGTGTTCAATTTTCAACGATTTTTCGAAACTTTGAACGCGATGTGCATCCGCAAAATATGGCTCGAAAAAAAATCATTGCGATCAGGGCGACGAGTAGCAACTTTTCCGCGCTATAACGAGTGGATTCGAAAACTTTCGTGTAACTCGGCCCACCCCAGACACGGCACGCTCTGCACCTATCACTGGGAACTTCTTGACATAAAATGCGATCACGGTATGCTATATCCTGGCATGCGCAAATAAAACCCTCTGTACCTGAATTAAGCCTGATGATCTGAGGAAATCAAAAGTTTTCTCCGTCGACCAGTACTGTTCTTCTACATTCTTGTGGAAGTTTTCGTGCATTTTCTTGTCGGGTAGCTGTTGCTGAAACTGTTTAACCTCTACGTTTTTCACTTCGGCATTCAGAAGTGAAGCATCTAGATGGAGTAATGCACTTTCATCACTTCTGATGTAAAAATTTAGGCCAAGGTTCTCGGCCGCTTGCTCCGAGGCATTGTAAATGAACGCTCCTTCCTCAATAATTTTGTGGTTCCTGACCATTTTTAGGAAAAGATCTCTGCCATTCGCAACCACGTAAACTGTACCTAGAACAATTCGGTTATGAAGGTGTCAAATATATAATCGCAGAACGGAAGAATTGATATGCAAACTTTTATGCATATGGCGTATCCTTTTACAAATCGAACAGAGAATTGACCGACCCATTTTTGATTGAGCTAATACTTTTTTTACGGGTTCTTAATCGAAAAAGAGAAGATACGTATATGAGGATTTTTTTATTTTTGCAATTTTCTGAGAAATAAGAAGGGTTGACAAATTAAAATTGTTATGAACAATTTAAATTTCTAAATCAATTTTTAACTAGTTTGACCCCCACGAATTAAGTTCTTCGTATTTTTATCGTATTCTACGTCAAATTTCCGATCGAAAACGGTTTTTTCCAAAATGGTGAAATTATTATTACTATCGGAAAAAATGTAATGTACCTAGCGCTGTCAAGCACGGTACCTCACACTGGCGAGCGGATCACTTTGCACGGCCGATTTTCTTCTCTTATATCGTTTTTCTCTTAAATCTAAATGATTATTCTATGTTTTTAAAAAACTAATCTTATTGCTTAGAAAAGATAACTTTATTAAAAATTGAAGAAATAAATAAATAATAAGAAGTAAAAGAAAAACATCAGTATTGAAAATGTAATTATTACTTCTGCTATTTTAAAATCTTGTTCGTGATGAGTAGGATTAATAAAATTTTTTTTGTTCTTGCATTGCCCACTGACACCGTCGGAAAAATATATCATTTTATTAATCCCCTGTAAATTTGATATTATGTAGTCTACTAACTGTCTTTTAAAGAGATGAACGGCAATAGTATCGTGGCGTACATAGACACAAAACTTTTGAGTTTCAATTCATTGTCATTATCTTTGTAATATATTGAAAATAGATGTATTGTCACTTGATCATTATTCCAGTGAATACCTTCAACGGAATTTTGAATTATGAAAGCATAATTCTCAGAAAAATCACAAATGACTCCTTGTTTATTTGCTAAAAACGAATGCAGTAATAATTTAGTTAAACCGTTACTTAAAGTTTGTAAGAATTTTGTTTTGTTTGTAGGATTTCTTGTCTCGAAGCTCTCGGGTTTACAATTTGGCAGATAATGCCTTGGAAATGACCATTTCCATTTCTTTTACGTAAACTGCAGGTATTTTCTAATTATTTCGCAGATACGCCGTGGGAAGAACGATTTTCCTTATCAAAAATCTTATTCTAAAGACTCCTTATCTGCCGCTTGATTCTAATTTAAATTCGATTTCTATGTATATTCTAAAATAAGCGTAATTAAGCACAATTAATCAAAATAAGCATAACGTATCGAAATTCTAATAAAGTAATATACATTTTCAATAATGATGTTTGTCTTTTACTTCTTATTATTCATTTATTTCATGAAATTTTAATAAAGTTATCTTGTCTAAGAAATAAGATTATTTAATTAAAAATATATAATAATCATTTATATTTAAGAGAAAAACGAAATCAAAGAAGAAAATGGGCCGAGCAATGTGATCCGCGCGCCGGTGTGGGTTTCCGTGCTCGACAGCGCTAGATACATTAAATTTTTTCCGATAGTAATAATAATTTCACCATTTCGGAAAAAATCGTTTTCGATCGGAAATTTAACGTAGAATACGAAAAAAATACCAAGAACTTTATTCATGGGGGTCAAACTAGGTAAAAAAAGATTTGAAAAATTTAATTGTTTATAACAATTTTAATTTGTTAATAATATTTTTGGGATGATTTTTTTATTAAAGCTCGTTCTTTTACCTTCCGAATGAAAAAAATGAGGTCTCTAGCTTAAATAGGACAGGAGTTATGCATTTTGAAAAAAATAGTCTTCACTCAAATTCTGAATTTTTCAACCCTTCCTATTTCCCAAAAAATTGCGAAAAAAATCCTCAAATAAAAATCCTCGATAATGAACCCGTAAAAAAAGTATTTGCTCAATCAAAAATGGGTCGGTCAATTTTCGTCCAAATTTGTACGATTTTTAAAAGAATGTCCCATATGCACGATCTTACGTGTATTCATACTAAGGACCTAAAGCTTCTTCTTCGTCCTTTGAACCGCGTTCGTTATATGGACGTATAACGCCCATATAACCGGACGGCAAGCATGTTAGTCGCAGATATCTTACTCAACGCTGACAGATTGAAAGACCAAATCTGTGGAAGAAGATGCTTGTATCTACATCGGAGAGACTCCTCCACTTATGTTACGTCCTGAACGCGGCTTTGAGGCACGCCCAGGTATGTATAGGTCTCTCCAGCATCAAGATGTCTAATAACACTCGTATCCACAAGCTCAAGGTCCTTGGAAACGCCAGTGATCTTTCCTTTCTTCGAATTAATTTTGGCACACTTGTCCAAACCAAAGTCCATCCCAGTCTCTCCTGTGTAGTTCTTGACGATATTCATAGCAGTTTGAAGTTTGCTTTCATCAGAGTCATAGATCTTCAGATCATCCATATAAAATACATGAGTTACCTTATGCTCGACACCACACCTCGAGCCACGTTGTTCGTACATCTCTCACCATACAGGCTCAATTCGTCGAACAATCATGTTGTTTAGGACAGCTTGAAATATCTTATACAGTGTGTTCGAACAAGTTATTGGCCTGTAATTCTCTGGGTTGGACAAACTGCTTTTTCTCGGCAGGAGTATAGTGCGTCCTAACACAATCCACTGCGGAATAGGCGTCTCCGACTTCAGATATGAGGTAAATATGCGGGCCAAATGTTGGTGTGTAGAAATAAACTTCTTTCACCAGAAGTTCTTGATACAATCTGGTCCTGCACTGATTGGTGGACATTCCTCCTCAGATTTTATAAGGTTGTCGCAAAACTCCTTGAAGCGGATGCTATTGTCAGTATCTTCTTTCAACTCGAGTGTTTTCGGGATCTTGTACACCTCTCTCCAGAAAGTCTCTACCTCCTTGAGCTTGGGTGGATTTTTTACAGAAACAGGGAGATCGCTGAAGAGGCGCGATGGGTCAGCGAGAAACTGTTGATTATCTCTGATCGATCTCTCCCTCTTCTGTATTCTTCTCATTGCGTCGGATAACAGCCGTATTTTGTCAACAATATGGTGCTTGATTGTCAGCAGCTTTGACTTGTTTAGTGTGTAATTCAAGATCCTTAGTTCCTGGGCGAACTTTCGAACCCTTTCCGTGAACGGTCTACCAGATGTTATGTAGTCAATCACACATTGAATACGGGACGCATTCTGTCTTGTCCATCCAATCTTCTTGTTCAGTTTATGCAAGCGTCTTTTGTTCTTTTAATCCATTGTCGGTTTTAGCCTTCGATTTGAATCAGCCGAAGTTCTCGCAGCACCATAAACTGAGCGAGTGATTGTCCAGAGGTCGGACTCTTGCGAGATACCTCCACGAAGGGAGGCATCCATTTCAGCCAGATCTTGGGGCTTAGGAGGAACTTGCATGTTAATGTTCTTTTTTGTACTGAAATTGCGATTATCTCTCAGAAGGTGCCTGCTTTCTGTGGTTGGTCTTGATGACGCTTCCTCATCGTCGTCTGCAGTTTGATTCAGCAGCGGTTGGGGGAGCGCTCTGCGTACATATCCATTTTTCCGGAGGTAGTCGGCTTGATTTCGCAAAGAATGCTGCGAAAGATGCTGAAGATCTGGGTGTTTCTGGCACCGCAGAGTGTACATACGCGCCATAGAGCATCCGCGAACAGGGATAATGCTTGGATCGTAGCAGTCTACCACGTCATCCGTGAGTTGATCCGTTAAACTCAATGTGTGCGCCGGTTCGTCGTCGTGTTTCCATCATATACATATTCATTAGGTTCTATGCTTTTATAAATTATAAATTTTCCCAGACGTAAAAAAAGACAATTTTATTCTTCTTGTAAATCACACCGGAAGGAATAGAGCATACTAACTTTTCAAAAGTTAGTTTAAAAATATTTTAATAATTATTTCTATGATAATGTTCATTATAAATTATTATACATATATGAAATTTTTTTTTAGATATATTTTTTAATACTTTTATCTTATCAAGCCCTATCCTTCTTTGAGTTTCCCAGTGGGCACGGAGATGACTGATGTCTGTATGTTGTACTAACAATGACTAACTACCGTGCCCACTCGTTAGGTATTTATTTTTTTCAAGCCACTCATCTGTCTTCGATTCCACAAAATCGCTTATCTGTTCTAGGGTTTCTCTTGGGATGTAACAGAAAGTGAATTTAAAAAAATCAATAATTTTTATTAAAGTTTTACTGTTTTTATGTGATCATGTATAATGACGGGTTACATATTTGTCTTTGTCATTGGCTAGTGAAATCTGAAGGTTTATTTATACGGGTGGTGCGGTTTGTTTCAACTTTCCTGGCCCTCGCCCCTCCGATTTGTTCAAATACCAAGAATTGTAAGCACGCATTTTTCATTTTGAAATCAGTTGATTTTTAGGGGTTGTTCGCAGTCCAGAAAGTTTCACCTTGAGATTTCACTAACAAATTACAAGGACAAATATGTAACCTGTCGTTATACATAATCAAATAGACAACAGTAAAACAATGTTCATATTTTTTTTTCAATTGACTTTTTGTTGCATCATAAGAAAGTACCTAAAATAAATAACCAATTTCGTAAAATCAAAAACTTTGACCAAAGTCTAGTGTATTGCATGATCCAAAGGTGCATCGACCATGATATATATGACATATTAAAAGCAAAGCACTGCAAACAGATTTTTAAATAAAAACGGTAAATACATTTTTTTGCATGTAGTGTGTGAATTATTTATTGCATTCTGATGTGCACAACAAAATTTTATGAAAATAAATCACTGAGATGACATTAAAACATCTTTTCTCCAAAAAATGTGTAAATTTATTCGAAATATTGTGCTAGTTTATCAAATATTTCAGGACAAAATATCTTCCTGAACATACGGTAATACTACAAGACTTTTTACAAAATTTACCTGATCCACGTAGAAAATGAAACATTATTTTTGCAACTTTTCCCTACAATCAGTAGAGAGCAGTCAATTCCCTAAATTGCCGAGAATATACCCAAATTTTTGTATAAATTACCATATGTTTAGGGCAATTTTCCCAAAAGTTGGAGGTGTTATCTAATTTCCTGAATTTCGTTGATTTTTTCCTAGTTTTTTAGTGAATCATAAGAACTTTCAGGAAGATTTCCCTAAATCTTGGGGAGAATGATTTTCCCCAATGAAAATGTGTATCTTTCCCCACTAAGAAGTGGAGACAATTTTCACAAATTTTCCAACAAATATTTATAGTTATTTATTTTTTTTATTTCAGATAGCAGGTGCTATGAAATACAAATATTTCGTATTAAGATTAATTTCATATTTTGATCCAAAAATTGCGAAAGGCAAACAAAAAAATAGCGCCCGTGGCGCGCCTACAGGTTTCTAGTCCTCTAATAAAAATCGGTATACTATTTTCTACAGGACCAAGGGCTGAACCATTCATCCTACATTCTCGCGATCATGCGCATGAATTTCGTGAGGGTCAAATAGTGATGTATGGCGGAGCACCTTGTTTAATCGTAGCTGAGAATAGAGGTGCAGGCGTTAGACTACTGAGTGGAGTCCTGCTGGCTGTTTACGAAAGGATGAGACGCGCACACCTCATCAAGTCAAGTACAAGTTCTAACAATAAATCTTAGCACTGAAATAACATAAATAATGAATTTTCTAAATAACTCGATTTTATAAGCAAATTGTATGTATAATTACACAAACCTGAGGTTCGTATACACAGCAAACTTTTTTTTTACTATAATTGCTGCGCTTCGATATTTGGGGGTTGAACTAGCGACGGCTAGTATTCGACCACTTAACCTCATTACTTATTGAAAATTATTCTTGTCTCTAAGAGATGAAAGAGCTGTCAAAAATATAAAGATCTAAAAAGATTCCCAAAAAACCTTTGAGAAGCTAATTGTATTTTGCGCTAAATGAGCCCTAGTTAAATTAATTTGCGCTTGTGGGTAGAAAGGGCTCATTAGCAAATTTGAAGAGTTCTGAATTTTTTAAATCGAAGTTACCTAAGTTTCAAACCCCTAAACTATAGGGCAGATCCAAAATTGAACGACACAGAAAATTCTTTGAAAGTAGACTGAATTTACAATCCAGATATATAATTGTTCAACTTGCGATTGGCAATCCTTCAATTTATCAATTCTTTAATTGACATTTTTGATGTTTCAAAGATTCTTGATTAAAATTAGTAAGTTAGTCAATTTTCAATTACAAACTTCGAAACTTGAAACTTCCTAATTATGCAGTTTCAATTTAGTTATTTGAATACTAAAACCTGTACAAACATTGAAGGTTAACTTTGAAATTGTCTGATTACGAAGTTTTTAATGCATAATTGCTCAAAGTTCAAGAATTTGCATTGAGAATTCTTAAATTAGTAAATCCTGAGCAGTTCATTCAGAATTGTCATTCATACTTGGAGACTTATGCAATTTATAAAGCTTAAATTACAATTATTTCAATTTGTATCATTTATAAATATAAATAATTGATCAACTATTACGGCTTTCTATTCTGAAATACAATTTGAAAGAAAAAAGATTAAATATCAAGACCGAACCCATTTCAAATCGATGTTCTCAAAAAACCCACACTTTTATTCTTTGCCATTTTTTTTTTTATTTGTACTATCATCAGTAAAATACCTCGTGCGTCTTATGCGGGCTAAATAACTTTTGTGGCCAGGAGAATTTTGTTGCATAACATCGAATTTTCTCATTTTTCTTGCAAACAACAGATACGAAAAAATGTGAAGGAAATAATTGACACAGTTAAAAAAGTTCTACAAAAAGTTCTAATACTCATTCATGATATCTTGTAACATTTCCGAGAGAAATAAAAAAATTCAATATTTCTTTCGGAAACTACAGTTTCCGCGGAGCAGGCAATTTTTTTGACTGTACAAATCTGTTATTAACTATATTATAACTTGTTCCTCTGTGCACAATTCCGAAATCAGGACACACTTGTCGTTTGGAATTCAAATTTATTCTTCGAGTTTCACCTATTATTGTGAAACAAAATTTGCATAGAGACATTGAACTATTACAGAATGATAAAAAAATGAATAAAGACATTTTCAAATTTAGATTGTTCATTTGTATATAAAATTTGACTGGCACGTGCGACGAGTGTTTTCGAATAGCCCCCAATTTCATCACGTCGTCTAGTTCCATGTGCAGTCGCGTTGGTCTCACACCCAAAAGTGAGAAGCAAGGGGGCTCACATGAAAAGAGCACCCCGACATGTGAAAGGCAAGGAGACTTACATCAAAAAGCACCCCAAATTGTTAAAGGCAAAGAAATTAACACCGAAAAACTCACCTAAACGTGGGAAGCAAGAGGACTTATCAAAAAACATCTCGACATGTAACAGATGAGCAGAACCATCGACCAAAATCGTTTATGATTATATTACACTAGAGTCCCTCTATAGCACCTGTCTCGGGGGAACCCTTAATCAACAAAGATATGGTATAGAGGGATTCTCCGAACGGTTTTTCTTTTCCTTCTTGCCTGTGGCTTCTTATAGCGCCGAACCGTAAATCACACAACTCCGCTGAACTTAAAAACGCCTCCCTCTCGTCCCCTTAGACCGCCTTGTCTGTTATAGTGGGAACTTCTATAGAGGGACTCTAGTGTATTAACTATTGTTTTCGCACAATGTAACCATTTTGATTTTTAATTTCAAAATGATGACCTTCTATAACTCAGCCAATACTTTCCATCCCATTTTCGTTTTTGGATGTTTTTCAAGAGAAAAAATCAAGCTTTTTTTTTAGCCTCATTAAAAAAAGTATCAAAAATGCCGCATTGGGAAAAAATCTCAAAAATGTGTCTTAAAATGGAAAATCAAGGTAAAATAATTTTTCTATCGTTCAATGATTATTTTTATTGTAAACCTTGTTGAAATACCTTTTCAAAACCCACAAAAAAAATTAATTTGGATAAATTTATCAGGAGTAATGTACAATTGAATGTTAGCAGTTCGGTAAATATAGGCGATTTCTGTGAAAGGGGGCACATCCCACCTTTTTTATTTGAAAAACATTTTATTCATATAAAAAGGATATCATAAATGAGTAGGGTAAATTTTGTAGAACCTTCTCAACTGTGCCGATTATTTCCTTTACATTTTTTCGTATCCGTTGTTTACAAGAAAAATGTGAAAATTCGATTTTGTTAAAAAAAAAAATCTCCTAGCCACAAAAGTTATTTAGCCCGCATAAAACTCACAAGGTATTTTTCTTATGATTCTGCGGCTTCAAGTCTAGAATCTGCCTTATTTGAAAGGGATTCGGTCTCAAGAGACTCGAGAATGGAAATATAAAAAATTTAAACATTCAAAATTATAAACGTATTGATGTGATTGAAGTAAAAAAAAAAGTTCGCCCTGTGAAAATATTAGAATTGTGTACTCCTTAATATGCAGAATTTACATAAATACCAATTGTGAATCTTTACAATTTTTTTTTCAATTAGCAAGGGGGTACATTCAATGTAACATAAGACAACCTGTGACTATATTTTTCTACAGGAGACTATCGAATAGATTCAGCCCCATATATGCCTTGGGATTTACTTGTTCGTCCAAATCGTGCTGGTTTTGAAGTAGTTGGAGAATGCTTCGCAGCAGGCTTGATGTACTCAACAGAACCTCATACCTTTGGTAATTAAAAAAATGAAATCTATAGTTTTAAAATTTTTTAGAGAACTCTGCCTATAACGACTACTTTTCTGCTAAGTATGGAGTGTTTCTCAGTTGTATCACAAATGACTATTTACACGTAGTAAAATGCCTGGTAGTTCTGAACTAATAATTTTTTTAATTCTTCAACTTCAAAAATCACTATATTTTTCTTACATAATCAGGTGAGGTAATTGGACCACTAGGTGGAGATTTTTTGTTTCGTCGTACACAACCTTACGTACGAAGACGGCAAGATAATGAATGGAAGAATTATGCCACATACCTGAGTGGTATGTGGATCCAAAAGGATCTGCTTTCTGATATTGAAGGTAATATAGAAACTAAAATACAATCTCAAACAAATATATCAAAGATATGTGCCGAAAGTATCCAGTTTTTGTTAATGAAAATTACATTGAGGCTCTGAAAATACTCTTAGTTTTCATCCCAGGTTAATTAAATATAAAATATCTCATGAAGAAAACCACGTGTTATTATTTAACTTTTTTAAATAATTAAAGTTAAATTTGTTCTTAACAAAACCAGATTTTTGGGGTGCATTGAAAAAATCAAAATAAACATCATGCACCACTAGTGTAGAATAAATTACTTAGCAATTTTTAATTACGTACCTGTTGATGATCAGAATAATTATATTTTAAATTTTTTCTTACAGAATAGGATCAGGAGCAGTCTCGTCATTGAATATTAGAATTAAATCTTCACAATAATTAGTGTAAATAATATAGTCTGTCATAGATATAAATATCTGGTTTGGATTAAGGCTCTTATGAGTCAAATAGTTTGTAAGAGATTTGGCTCCTCCCGGGGGTTTTCTCCATAAGTGGGTTAATCCGGCCGGGTTGCACTGAAACACAATCGTATGTAGGTGCAGGCGAACGCGGGAGCTTTTGAAATTAAATCCGTATAATGAATTGTATTTCTTTTATTTTTGAGTTGACTGATTTCGGAATCCTTCCCCTCGTCTGGCTCCAAGTTCATTCGACCGCCGATGTAACAATATTTCGTCCTGGGTTTGTATTCGACACCCTCAAGTCTAGTTCCGTCTTATAAGAAAGACTTCATAACGTTACAAGTTTGTAAACTTTTTAGTGTTTGAAAAATTAATTTAAAACCTACATATACGAAGATGCTGGTTTTTGATCTACTGATCTTTCAGTAGATCAGATTGCAGTAGATCAGATTGCAGTAGATCAAAACCCAGCATCTTCGTATACGAATTGCGAATTCCCGTTAAGCCGTTTTGTCTACAGCCACAAATGTGAAATTCATTATTATTTATGAAATTTCTACGTTTTCCGGCATTCGATTGAAAAAATTTATTTGTGCAAAACGATGTCAAATTCCTTAATATTAGAGAAAAATACAACTTTCTATTTGAGTATTATCTAACTTTTGATTTGTTGAAATATGATGTATTTATGTATGTATGTATGTATGTATGTATTTCAAAACATATTACAAATATTACCTTCAGTGAATATAATTATCATTTTATAAATATTAAAATGTCAGAATTGGATATTTTTCTATGAAAAACACAATCTCTGAGTGACAGAACGAAATGAGAAACAATAATGCAGTCAATTTATTCGGGAACTAGCACTTAGATCAAAATTTACCTTGAGCGACCACTGAATATATGGGCGGTTTTTAAATCGATTTCAATTTGTATGTCCCTCGATGTTTATTCGATGTTCCTATAATATTTTGGACATACTAAGGGGATTATAGCACATATGGTGGCCTACTTTGTTAGTCCATACAGAAGAAGTACACAAAAATTACAGTTAGGCTTACCTTTCTTGTGATTAAGTAGTCAGTTTTTTATCCTCCCTACAGTGTCCCTCCCTACAGATTCATATACTTGAAATGTGACAGGACTGGTCATTTTTTTTTTATAATATTGGCCTTGAGCAATTTTTTTTAAATATATGATGCAGTTCGAATTGTAATACTAACTCGCTAGAGATTATTAATACTGACAGAAAGAATCATGCTTATATGTCTGTCCCTCGGTTTGTTAACAACTCCGAAGCCTCTATAATTTTGTCGAATTTGAGGTGGTAATTCGTATTATAATCAATTATAATTATGAAAAATAAAAAGTTTTAATCAAATTTCAAAAACACATGACGTTTCCAGAATCTGGAAATTGATTAAATGCTCGTAATTCGTCTGAGAACACGGGGAAAACTATCGGTTAACCTGAATAACAACTCCGAAGCCTCCCAAAAAAAGAGGTACAAACGCAAAATAATTTTTTTTTTTCAGAAAAATTTCCCAATAAAAACTAACGACTCTGAAGCCTTTTAACAACTCCGAAGCCTTTTTTTGCACTCGCTGGTAAATTGTTCGAAGTCGCTTTGAAGAGCAAGAAGAAAAATGTTTAGAATGTACTTTTTTTTAAATTCTTCTTAAACTTCTTCATAAAATATTGTTCATAGATATTTTTTTTACGAAGACCTTTTCTTATACAAATTCACGCCAAGGAGATAAGTTTAAACTTTGAATTGTAAAAATCAAATTTGTAAATAATTATTTTTTGCAAGACCCACCTCAAAAGTTGACGTTTTCATGCTTGTAAATGGTGCCTAAATAACCTTATTTGAGCAGACTGTGCGCGAAACAATTTTCGCGCATGCGCAGTTTGAAGGTGACTTACTTTAGACACTGATGAAAAAGCTGCACATGCGCACTTTCGAGATGAGGTACTTTAGACACTGGCATAGGTAAATCTAAACACTGGTGTTGGTATCTTCTTGAAATAAATTTAGATTTAACTTGAACAAATGTTATAATGATGAAGTTTTGTTTTTAGGGTTTCGTAGCCCCCCCCCCCCCCCGGAACAAAAGAGTATAAACGCCAACATTTTTTTCAATAATTTTTTTTCCAAACAATTTTTTTCAAGAAATTTTTTTTTCCAAAATTTTTGTTCACAAAATTTTTCTTTCAAAAATTTTTGTTCGCAAAATTTTGTTTTCAAAATTTTTTTGTCAACAACATTTCTTTACTCCAATCTATGCAATATTAAATTAGTATTTTTCGTTACCACCCCCTAACAACTTTTTTGGACGGGCGTTGCAAAGAATAGCTTGTGATACACGTGCGCGTAGGTAATTGGTAACTCGTGTGATTGCATCATTCGCCTACGGCTTATGCTGCAAAATTCATACTCGCACACAATCACCTATTTGGCGCACTTGTATAAAAAAAAAATTTTGAAATAATTTTTGAGAAAAATTTACGAAATAATTTTTGAGAAAAATTTTCGCAATGATTTCAAAATTTTTTTAGAACGTGCAGACCGTTATAATAATGTACTTTAACCCTCGCAGAAATTCTGCCGTGGCCCCGATCGGGGCCCGATGTGGCCAAATGGGGCCCCGATCGGGAAGCCAGGTCGGATCAGACCCGCGATGAAACGCACGGCCCAGTCTGGGCCGAACTTGTTAGCCCGACCGGTGTGCCGGGTCAGTGCCAAGTCGGTACCCTATCAGGTCCCGATTGAGTTATATTAAAAATTATGAGGCATTTTGAATCTAAATAATTGATATTACACAAGATAAATTGAACTGTATTATTTATTAACTGGAAATTATGATAATATTTTTAAGTTCTTCGTTGTTTGCGATTTCCATCCCAATCTTTGGCATTACTGAATATTGTGCTTATGTGAGAAAGCACTTCCTCCTCTGTGGCTTTAAATTTGGCACAAGCTACATCTAAAAATACAATGAAATTTTAGTTTTTGTCAAGCGCTTGATTGGTATTTAAATTTAATTTATATTATATAAAATGTATAAATGATACGTACCTTGCAAGCATGAACAAAACTTGAACTCCTTGAAAACATATTTTCCTGGAATTTGTTTAACCGCAGTTAGGGTTAAGACGACTTCTCTATTGAAAAATTTTTTTATAATAATTGTCAAAGATTTACGAAGTCCGGCGTCAATGCTCGTAGATAAATCAAGGCTTCCTTTCTATGAATATTAAAAATATTAAAAATGAAATATGGCAATGGATTTTTAAACATGAGAAAAAATAAGGAAATCATTATAAGGAAAAACTTACAAAGCGGGCACAGCACTCTTCATTATTTTTGAGCTCAGCATCAAGGAGTTTGAACTGCCACTCCTATCAATTTCAATCATTGCCATTAAAGCCTTCTGATTTTCAGAAATTTGCCGAACTTCCACTCTCAATAATTTTACTTCCTTCAAAACTGCTCTATAACCTAAATAAAAAGAAAAATACGAAAGAGATAAAAATATGAGTTTCCTTATGATTGATAAATCCCGAGTCTGAAATCGAATAGCTTTTAATTTTTGTTTGAACGTGAAGACAAAAGTGGAATAATTTGCCTTCGTTAAAAAAATGAAATAAGAATTTAATTACGGTTACTTAAGCTTTTACATTTAACAAACATTTAATGCACGCACTGAGAAAAATGGATCATACCGTTTATAATCTTGGAAGGTTAACTATGGGACAGC
Source organism: Andricus quercusramuli (assembly GCA_932178445.1). Classification (NCBI taxonomy): domain Eukaryota; kingdom Metazoa; phylum Arthropoda; class Insecta; order Hymenoptera; family Cynipidae; genus Andricus; species Andricus quercusramuli. The sequence continues at coordinate 96,810 of CAKNXH010061355.1, forward strand.
GATCTTAGATATTAAACCAAACAATCTGCAAATTAAACCGTATAATCTAGAGCATGAGTTTTATAATCCAGGATTTTAAAAATTAACATCCAGATTATACGGTTTGACATTCAGATTGTATGGTTTAATATATCTAAGATCACTGTCCCATAGTTAACCTTGCCAAATTTTATATTGCAGAAAGATGAATCCACACAAAAAAATAATTTTCAACATGAGTTGAATGTTCAACTGAAAAATATTTTTCAGTCAAGAGAGAGAAGAGAGAGAAAATTTCAAACAGATTGTTGAATTTTCAAGCAAAAAGATGAATTTCCAACCAAGAAGATTTAATTTTCTACGAAAAAGAAAGTCTTTTCAACAAAATGAATTAATTTTCAACCAGGAATAGGATAGTTAAATTTTCAGTTAACAAAATTAAATAAAAAAAAGAATTTTTAACAAAATAGTTAAATACATTAATATAAATCTAATTTTTCTAATGAAAAATTATTATTATTCAATTTTATATTGCAATGAAAACAAAAATTAAGCACGCTTTCGAAAAAATTGTCTGACATTTCCAGGGATTTCCAGGTAGATATATACAAATTCCCTGGAAATTCCAGATTTTCCAGGTAGGGTAGACACAGTGATAAGTATTACAACATTTTATTTAATTTTCTACATCTTTGTCTTTGTTTTTAAATTTTCTGTAAAATTTAAATTGTGAACCAGAAAAAAGGTGCAGTAAATATATATATATATATTTTTAACTAACCTGCATGACCAACTATTTTAATGTTAAATTCCGGCCACTCTTCAGGTGCAGTGGCATTTCTCTTTATTAAATCATATAAATGTTGATTTCTTTCGTCAGTGTATGGCTCGGGCATATACTTCGTAACGAATTTATTTTTCACTTCATCGTATCTTATCCACCTGAACAATGTTATATCCACGGATCGTGTTAACGGACGTCTGCCTGATCGAATGAAATTGACCAACTGATATGGTTTCTTTACAAATACAAGGTCCAACATTATTTTGATCTTCTCACTGTAAAATAAAGGTTAACATTTACTTCTCAGTTACCCTATGAACATTCAATTGTCAATGACACTTCAAAAATTAAAATGTTTGAAATAAATAAAAGCAGGTGTATGAAGATAAAGTGAGGTTGTGTTTCAGAAAAATATTTAATATTTTTACGTACCTTCGTAGAAGTTGAGCAATATATATCTGCCAATAGATTAAACTTAATTTTCTGCACTTGAGTTTTGTTTATAATGAACTTCTACGTTTTCTATTAAACTGATTATAATTACAGATTATGTTTGTAACATAAAACACAAAAACTCGATTTCAATATTGGTAACATTGAAGAATAATGAAATAACAGAGGAACAGAAGACAATATACTTTAAAATAAAGTTATTTCGACTCCAATGCACGATTTTGTACTTGAGCTTTTTAAGATAACATCCGTATGATATTTTTCATAATATTACTACTGAAAAAAAGGATTCTAGCAAAAATTTCACATTCGTCTGCCTCAGAAAAATGTCCATTATTTTTGTGAGGTTACCCTCACTGCCCCAGGATCGAAGCACCCATTAGCGAGAAGTCGAGATTGGCATATCAGCGCGGTAAATTCAAATTTGAATCACACTAAAAATAATGGTTCAATTATCCATTGTATTTAGTATTTATATTTAAACTCGTAAAATAATCAGGTAAGCGTATAAGTGAATGACGTTCAACGTAGTGCGTTTAGTGAGTGAAAATATTACAATATATTACAACACCAAACAGGTTATGCTTACGATTACACACGATTGTATAATTTTACGTCTGATATGGGTTTACAATTATTTGTAGTATTTTTAATTTTGTTTGGTTAATTCAGAATGAAATAAAATATAATGTGAAAATTTAAATACTTAATACATTACAAATTTGTGATGAATAGAATTCTAATTTTTTATTAATTTTTCATGAATTAAGAAAAATAGGAATAAATAAATATATGTTTTCTTATCAATATAACAAATATTACTAAGTATCTGAAGAACTCGGATAAATAATTGTTTCCTAAAAGGAAAGAAAATGAAAATTATGTGTCTTTCAATCCTAAACCTAATAAGATTTTACAATGTCTCATATACAACTATTTTATTTAAACAAATCAATTCACACTGGTTTTGAATATTTTATCAATCGCCACTTGTTTTTATCTTATTCGTGGTGTAGAAGTGGCATACAAAACACTCTTAGTGGGCCTCCCTCATGCAAATTCATTTCTAGTTTAACCATCTTTCGTTTCACGTAATTTAAATCAAAAGTTGATATTTCATCGCTTGGGTTTCTACATAGCTCCCACATACATAAATCTTTTGAATCAGTGGGATACAAGAATAATGAGTGTTTTATTCTCCAAGGGTTACCCTGAATTTCTATGCCTTCCAGTGTCCGAGTCATTTTTGTTATTCGGAAAAGCATTTTGTTTCTAAGCATGACGAAATTATTAGGCTTATTTGTTTTTAAAGTACATTCCTTGTACTTGACTTTTAGGATATTCAACCCGACACTTTTCAAAATTTTTATTTTATATTGTATTTGTGGTTTTGGAGGATCGATTTCGCTCAATTCGTGCAATCTGCGACAAATTTGAGCTGAAGGACGGTAAGCACTTCGAATAAGGCTAGTTACGTTCCCAAGAAAGTTTTCAAAAGGGAAAGCACAAATTTTGTTCAAATTGCATCCCATGGCTAAAACGTCATCAGCTACATGAATAGCACAATGCATATTCAAAACTTGCATTTTCAAATACAAGTGACGTAAACCTACAAAGAACGTTTGTAAATAGACTTTCGCATGCTGTTGATACTTTTTGATTAATTTGTCATTGCATAAAATTCGAGTTGCTACGTGCAAAAGCAAAAAGTTTTTAAAACGATTAACATCGAGGATCTTCAATAATACAATTGGACCGCAATATAAAAGCATGAATTTAAATTCCGTTGCTTTCCACTTTTTGACTGATTTTAGAGATCGTATTTTTCTTGGGAATTCGCAAGGAATATTTTTACGAATCAGAAGAAGTCGTCTAGAAACCTCCATTTTCAGTCTTTGACCTACTTTTGCGCACCCGGCAATTACAAACCAATGTAACAAAAGTCGTCTCATCATCCCTAAGCAGAATAAATGCATAAAATCCAACATAAACATAAAAATCATATTAACGAAAGGTCGAATTTGCAACAGTGGAGATCTGCGTATATGATGACGAGGTTGTGAACGTGTCCAAAAAGATTCGTCAGTCCTTTCTGGACAATTTATAAGAGGAAATTGAGTGACGTTATTTTCTCTTAGTCCTCTTATTTCGCATCTCTCACAGGCATAAAACCCTGTGTGACCCTTCGTACATTTAAAAAAAGCCCTAGCCGGTGTATCGCAGATAAAACAATGTATACGCACATTAAACCGTTGATTAGAAATCGTGACACCGTTAGCCTGTAAATGATTTGCTTCTGCTATGAAATCTCGCAAATAGTCGTCAAGACTAGCAGGTTTAGAATTGCCGCAATAAATCAACACTACGAATGGTTTGTATATATCTGGTTCGTAATTTACCTTCCCTGAAAGCACCCAAAAACCCTTCTCACCGGATTTCGTTAAACAAACTCCATCTGCGTTAAATTGCAAAAATATCGTTGCCTTCTTGTGCACATTGGGTTCAATGCATTTTTGAAGACCTGCTTCAATTCCAAAGTAGGTATATTCACCAAAGGATCCATCAGAGTCCTGCATTTCTCTAATGTTTTAGATGGCAGAAGATGTTCCTAAAAAGGTTTTTGCTGATTTTGGTAGTTGAGGCAATAGTCTTCGTCGTAAAATTTTCAATAATCCATTGGCAGTCTCTTGTGGAATTCCTTTTTTTATAACCAAAATACGCAGTTGTTTCACTTCTTCTGGCTCATCTTCAATAGCTTCCACAATTTCATCTACGAATTCTCCCTCAGAATCTGAAGAGCTAATAGATTCATCAGAATCTGACGCTGATTCGTTGAATTCCTCCGAATCTAAAAATGCGAATATTTTCTTTCTACGATTTCAAATTGAATATATACTACAATTATAATTGCTCATATTATATCGTATTTGGATTATTTTTATTCGAATTTTTCTAAATTCACGGTATCCTGAAAGTATTAATATCTTGAAATGAAAATGCATTTTCTTACCGAAATCTACGTTGGGGTTTTGAAATTCGTTGACAACAACGGGAGCCTCACGATTTATTTCATTTTCGGGTTCATCAATATTTATATTTTCATCTAAAATGGGATTCACCAATCCTTCTTCTTCTTCTTCTTCACCATCTGCATCATTTGCTGTATCAGAACCTATAATAGTTAAATCCAAATTGAGACTCTTCTTGCGTTATAAGCTGACTTTGATGAATTTCGTACAATTTTTGTACAAACACTGAATATTAATATGTGTTACATTTTAAGTTAAATAACTTTCGTGATTATTATTTTTTTAAACACTATTTTCATACCTTTATCTTTAGAATATAAGTTTATGTTGCAATTAAGTTTGTAATTTTCATTTTGAGGCTAGATTTACTTACTTTCACTCGACACGTCACGTGCATATGGCAAGCCGGCTATGGCACGGTGCTTCCGAACCCGCAATGTGCTCTTCTTACACTTTGGCATGATTTTATTAGACTTAATTATTATTTTATTAACATCAAAAGTTTACACTGAAATGCATCTGTCAATAAAGTGAAAAACAGTACAAATACTCTGAAACAAAATTTAGCGTCATTAACGCCTCTCTCTCTCTTCCTTAGCATGCACTAGGTGGCGTTGCAAAACGGGCAACCCGGTATGGCACGACTCTGGGCCATGAAATTAGCCCTATCCGGGCCAGATCATGCCAGCCCGATCGGGGCCAGATAGGTAATAGGGAAAATATATGGCTATTTCTGCGAGGGAAGTAAAAGAATAATTTAGACACAAATTAGTGGCAAAAACCGATATTCTAGATCAAACAGCTCTCCCACGTTATAAATTACATCCTGGTACATATATCTGAGGAAAATGATAACAATTATTGCATAATTTAGAACTTCAGTTTACTCGCATCTCGGAAACCAAAATTGAAATCTATTTGTAAATCACCCATATATTTTATTTTTCAATTTTTGCAAAAATCAGGTGTTATCTTAAAAAAAAAAAAAAAAATTGATTAGCATTTCGAACTCGAAAGTTCATTGCCTCACTACCCGATTCGGGTAGTGTTTCTAGGTGGATAAATACTACCAGTGTGGGTCCACCACACCCACGACGGGTCAACAACACGCAGTATTCCCCGAACGGTCACCCATCCAAGTACTAACCGCGCCCAACACTGCTTAACTTCAGTGATCTAACGGGAACTGGTGTTTTCAGCGTGGTATCGCCGTGTTATCTTAAGAGGAATAATTTGATATTTTGAGGACATATAATAGCATATCATAATCCTCAGCAAAAATGAATTTTTCTATTCTCATATTACGCTACATCCGAAATCGATTCGCCACATCAGCTAAAACACATTCATAATAATATTCAAATACGTATTAATATGATGTTGATCACGCATTCTTTTTCAATCGTAAACTTATTTTAACATTTAATGAGATAATGCATGACGCAGAAGATCCTCGACTTATCACAGTCCTTATTTCAATCGCTGTGATTCTCGTACATCATGACGCAGAAGGCGTCGAAAAGTTTGTAACGTTGAACTTTCATTCATTTTGCAGCCTTCTTGTGCAATCTGCAGCCGCTTGTGGCAGACGATTTTCAATTCGCTCTCATAATCAAAAACAGGCAAAGAAGATATTTCAAATGAAATCACTTGTTTTTATAAATATTAGATTAATTTTCCACGAAAAATACAGTCTTCACAATTCTCACATTAACACTTTACAAATTGATGTTATAAAACGCTGGTCGACGCGACCTGACGCTAGGTTGCTAAAGCCCCGCGAATAGGAAGGAACCATGCAGATCTGTTTGCGTCCAAGCGTGTTCTATTGTGCGTTCTGCCTTGTGCTTATTTGAAATGCAAGAGTGTGTGCTTCTCGCTTTACAGGAGGGTCGATTGAAGAGGCGGTCCAACACAGGAACTCCATAAGAGTGGCCCCACTTTGCATTTTAATAACAATTACAATTTTTCAGATATAGGAATAATATTTTTCATTGTTGAAGAGTAAATTATAAACTGTATATAGGTACAAAAAACTGAAAATAGATTTTCTCCGCATCATATCCCTTCCCTTGCGGACGGTCACACATGGTTCAACTTCGAATCTCAGTTTGACAGTTGCGGGGCATTATTATTATTATTATTCTGGGTTAAGGCTGTAAGAGCCCCTGACGCTTGGGTAATCATGTTGCGTCTTCTTGTAAGCCTATGCGTGACCCCAAAGTCCTCTCCATACGACAAGGACCGTGTTACATCCCGAAATTTTACAAAAATTCGATGTAACGCCTAGCTAGGCGCAACCCACCTTACTTTACGTCTGTCAGGCTAATTTCATCAACTACGAGCCATAGCGTTACCGATCTTCTCTGAGTTTAAACCTAGGACTGGTGACTGTGTACTACGGTCGGTATGAAAGAGACCACAAGATACTCAGAGTATTACCATAAAAGGATAAGAACTCAGAGAACACCGATAACTTATCATACATTCGGTTAATGAGAGATTGTAATTGCAGACTCTACCGCTATAAAATAATTAAGTATATTTGATAACATACAAATTTATGCATATTCCTAATAATCCAATAGAAAACTAACTATATTGAACATGAATACACGCGTATTTCTAAATTAAGGTAATAATTTATCGATTTAATGTCATATCACCGTTACTGTTAAAGTATAGCCCTCCTAGTAGAGAAACATGCGTATAGTCAGACAAGACGGTAACCGAAAGGGTCTGACTAAACACATTACACATAAGTAAGTTAGTAATAGAATTCTTATTCTTGAAAGGTCAAGAGTCGAGATGCGCGACCGCTGTCCACGGTTCCTGACGGTAGCATAAATCATTCAACGTTTAATAGTAATAGTTACCCACTATCATCGCTCTCAAACATTGAGCGGAGCTAGATACGAGTGATTTTATTAATAGGAACGTGCCGATTTCAAAAGTTGGATACGTGCCAATTTTAAACGTTCGATCACCCTATCCCTAGCATGGAGAAACCATCATATATAAACCCCAGAGACATCCCTGTCAATTGTCTTACTCAAGTGTGGATTGGGTATCGTCATAGGACCTTGTATCGTACTACCACTACTGAAAAGTGTTCATACGCCTTTTCATTATTGAATTACTTCCGAGTTTATTCAATCTATCATCCGGTAAAACTCCATCGGTGTTTTACTTCACAAGCGGAGATCCAACCGACAAAGCAACTCACTCTTGCCCTTTCAAGCATAGAAAGGTAAATGTAAGTTTATTTTATGTAACTTTTAACTCTGTTCTCATTCCTTATAATAAAATAATTGTTAAAGAAACTCTCTCTCTCTCTTTCATTTGAATATAGTACTCTGAAACAGTCCACATAGGGCTGATAAGTGACACACAAATCCACCAACAAATAATTGGCCAGGTCTTACCAGCCTGACATAAGACCAATACTTCTGACTCATTGATTCAGTTACTGGCCGTGAGTGTAAGTTATTTCTCCGCAATCGCGAAACAGTGACCAAGGCTATGAATGCCTGTCTCATAATCCCTTCCGCATAGACGACAGAGGTGACTTTTGGCAAGCCCTATCTTATGTCTGTGATATCCGAGGTTTCCATACCCTATATAAATTTCTGTTAGGACTCATTCTGATGTTCCTCGGTCAGTCAACTGTTCATTTCCTCAGTGTCTAACCTACTGAATGCTGCTAATTTTGCTAGCATGTCCGATATCTCATTACCTTTGATGCTGCTGGGTCCAGGAATCCAAAGTTGCCGTACTACTGTGCCGTATAGGTGCACTGGAGCATGGCCATAATATCAGATTGTAGAAATGTGGCGTAGGAACCCATCGGAATTGTGTGGCCCACTCCACTGCTTCTACGATGTACACCAGCCTCAGTGACGCCTCTTAAAATCAGTCTTCTGATTTTTGCCAGTCGAGACTCAACGGTGGACAGTTCAACCCTGCTCCACCAGACCAGCATTGCATATGTCCGCCTGGTCACAAGATCGCTGTGTAGATCCACATTAGTGTCTCTGGCTTCAAGCCTCAGCTTTTCCCTATGGCTCTCCTAGAAAGCCATAGAGTTTCTAATAGTTTTTGCACTTGTTTTTAAGGTGCTCGTTCCATGACAGCTTCTTATCTAGAATGATTCCTAGATATTTAGCTCGTTCTTTGATTTCCAGTTTTCGTCCTCCCAATTTCAGTGTACACGTGGTTCCCCACTTATACTGTCCTGTGAATACAACCGCGTCTGTCTTACGTGGATTGACCGATAATCCAGTCTTCTTGAAACAAGAATCCACTATCTCCAGATCTTGCTGCATCACTCCGAAGAGCACATCCAGATGCTGGCCGTGCATTATAAGCAATATATCATCCGCGTAGCCTATAACGTGGAAGCCCTGAGTTGTGAGCAGATGAAGCAGTTCATCCACTAACAAGCACCATAGAGGGGGCGTCAAAACGCCTCCCTGTGGAAATCTCCAGTCAACGGTTCCACATAAAGTGGTATCACCCTTCGTCGTTGTTAGGTTCCTGTTGGCCAACATGTGTCAGGTCCATTCCACGACTGCTATAGCGCACACCATGTGCAATCATGGCGGCCCTGATCACCTCTCTGAAGGTTTAGTTGAAGCCTCCTTCGATATCCATAAAGGTTCCAGTCGCAAAAGCGATCCGCATAGGGCAGTTTCAGGCCTACTTGACAAGACCATGTCGCGGATATATCTATCCACAAGTCTTTTTACTGTGTTCAGTAGGAATTATGTAACGCTGATGGGACGAAAATCATTGGATGAAGTTTAACCGATCATGCCTGATTTCGGAACGAAGACTAGTCTTGTACCTCACAATGCCATTGAGGCATATTCCAGAGTCAAACTAGCCCTAGCAAGTCTCACGAGCGGTCCTATGATGATCCCTCCCGCCCTCTTTAAGAGGACCGGATATATGCCATCCGGACCAGAAGACTTGTAAGGACTGAAAGACTTCAGGGCCCACCTGACCTTCGAGGGAGTACCAATCTCATTGGCTAGCCGCCGTTTCGGACCCAGTTGGGCCAGATGCGGCTTTGGTTGCCTTTTAGGTGTCGCCCCCTTTTCTCCAGACGCTGAGTATCCCCCGTCGGGCCATTTGAGGGTGCTGAGAATAGCATCCGGGTTTCGAGAAACCAGCTTGTCCAGTCTAGATGCCTCTGCTCCTTTCTTTATGCCTGTGAAAAGGTTGGTCCATCTTTCTTGCTTTGCCTTACGTATTGCACCCCTGTATTCATCCCCATAGTTCATCCGTTTTGCCAGTAATGACACGTCTAAACCTCTCTCTGGTTTTCCTTCGAAGCTTTTCTAGTTTCCCGTTCCACCAGTGTGTCTCCCCAGCCTTTCGGACTCCTGCGGGTCGACAATTTATTTTCATAAGTAGATTTCATGGCTTTCGTGAAAATCTTGGCTGCCATCTCCAAGGTGTCCACGTCTCTAATTAACTTGGACACCTGCGAGAGTGCACTCCTTAGCTCCGTTGACAACTGGTCCAAGTCCGTTCTTCTTAGATTTTGGCCCACTTAGGGCCCGCGGGTACAAAGGATTCCAACTCGAACTCTAGCTATGGCTATCTCTACTAGCTCTGGTTATCACCATCAGGTCTCTTGAACATAACTCTAGCAGCGAGACAACGTTGACTCCCTCTCCAAGTATGCAGGCCTTTGCTGTGATGCAAGTTAATTTGGCTTCTTGGTTAGGCCAGTAGATAGGTCCTGCTGTCCTCCGTCGGCAAACTTAAAGTTGACCTGTCCAAGGTGGGAGAAGAGCCTGTTTTTGAGGACCGCAAGATCCGTCGTCTGGGATTCAGGAATTTGCACAACATGGAGGTGCTTGATACCTGTCGCTGTCTTCAGTGAAGGATTGAATCCCTTCAACTACCGGAGGACAACAGACGGGTCTCCCAGTTTGACTGGAAACCACGCCGTAGCCCTCACCATCCTCTGGAGCAATCCAACCCCACCCAGTTTTAGGTCTGCGCCATCCCAGGGCCAATTCTCAGCCACCGTGTTATGTAGCCAAGCTTTAGCCGCTGGGTTCGCTGCGACAAAACAAAAACCCCTCCCCTACAGAAGCAGGTCTCGAATTTTGGCCATTGATCCAGAGACACTCTCGAGCGCCCTCCGGGTAGCCTACTGAAGAACTCAAACAGCTCCGCAGTGAGCAGTGAGTCTTGGTAGCTCGTGTCCGCCGCCACCACTATCAGGGGGTTAGTCCTCTGGGAAGCTGTCAGTCCAGCCCCCGACGGCTCCCTATTCACCGGTTTGTGGGCTGTCTTGTTCCTCTTCATGGGCTTAGCCTCACCCGCTGGGGTGTCTTCTGATCTTTTCCCTCTCTTTTGAGCCCCGGTGCTGGTTGTCGGCGTTGTGGTTGCCAATGTTCCAGCCCCCGCAGCTGCTTTACTGGCCTGCTGCGCTTGCCTCCTCAGTTTCATTTTCAGGGAACTCTTGACGCATTTGTTCTTTTTGGGGAACTCATTGCCCGCTCCCGTTTCCATAGCCACATTCAGGAGGACCGTCAATCCCTCAGCTCCCCGGGGGAGCTGAGACGCATGCGGCCACCTGAGTTTGGCCAGCTGGGGATTTTTTGACGTTTTATTTTTATCCCACGAGCAGCGAGGGGATTAAAAGGTCCGCCTATGCAGAGCCCCGCATGCAGGGGTGAGACTACTTACTCGGGGAGGTCGGCCGTTGTCTCCGAGGGGCCGTTAGCACACCTTCATACCCCCAGGTGCCAAAGTGCCACATGCACGATCACTCTACACCCATGGCTCAGGGGGGTGGCCACATTGAGTGAGACACTCAATGAATACCTGTTTTTAGGCCACCAAACCAACAGGGAGTTGTTTCTTGGTCGTTGTGCGGACCGTAGGTCATTTCTGTCCCGATGACAAAACTGGATATCGGTCCGGGAGCAACCTCGACCCAGGAATCCAGAAGGTCCGTGTTAGCTAGGCTCTTTCATCCGTCTACCATACTGCAATCATACATATGGATGGATCCTTCCATCCATATGCATATACATGCAGGCCGAGGTCCGTTTGATCAATTGTTCCACACGCTTAACCCTCTCCGCCAACTGCAAGTCCCTTTACTTGCAGACAGTCACACATGGTTAAACTTTGAACTGCATTTCCTCAGTTTGACAGTTGCGAAACATGACGTGTTATAACCTTAGACCGACGATATTATTCTGAAAATTGAATTCAGGTATTCATTTTACAACATCATAAACATTTGAAAAAGTAATGTAATTGTAATGGAGGTATTCTAAAGAAAAGAGAAACTTTTACTATCTGAATAATAGCCAATATTCAACTACATTCCTTCAAATAAAAAAATAAAAAATAAATGCTACTTAATTGAAGAAAATTAAAATTTACTCTTTATATAATTTAATATTGTGAACAAAATTGAATACCAAATGATTCATCAATCAGTTCACAGAATGAAAAGCATTGGAGAATTATTTTCATTGAAACATTCAAATAGTTTTTACTTTAGGTATATTTTTCTCAAAATTCAAAGTATTACTAACTTTTCGAACTAATTCCACAAAAAATGAAAACATATTTACATATAAATTTGAAAATTGAATTTAGGTAGTATTTTTAAAATATTATAAATATTTAATAAAATTATATAATTGGAATACAGACACTTTAAATATCAATAAACTTTTACTATGCAACACTATCTCAGTAGTTAAGCTATGAGAGTTCTGGGGATAATCTCCTGGTAAAACAGTAACCGTTCAGTTACCGACAGTCGGTAATTGTACTGCCAGTGAGTTAGGGTCCTGACATGCTATATTGACTTCATTAATCATCTTTTTACAACATAGACCATGTATTATTAACCAAATTTGTGAAGAAAATGACAGTTATTCCAAATAGTTAAATTCAAAATGATTATAGGTCAACGAAAAAAGAGCATCTTTGTCTCAGCCGCTTCTTTCACCTTCTCAAACGTCTCATCACAGTTAGCATCTTCAATAAGGTTTATGATTTGGGTGGGTAAGAAGACTGAAAATTTGGATTTCCAAATCGGACAAAATTCCTTTACCATACTTTGTGCGAACTTCTCGAATATTGGAAGCGACATACTACTTTTTTTGCGTTATGTCAGATAGCGGCTTCGTAGGTAAGACCCCGTCCATACGATCAATTTCATTCATCATTTTGAGATCCATCTTCTTCAAAGACATTTTTCACCTTCACTGGATGACTAATTTTGCACTATGTTCTACGGTAGACTGAAGCCTCTACGATCCTACGCTGATTTCATAGGCCATTACCCCCACTCTACCTAACCTCTAGAAGGATTGAACATTCTAGAAACTTTGATGGATCTTCTCAACAGAATTTTCAGAGGTCATCTCTCTTATCGATGTTTCTAGAAAGATTGATCCATGTTTCGAGAAAGGAAAGATCCATCAGAGTTTCGATAAAAGTTCAATCCTTCCGGAATGTAGGTAGAGTGGGGGTGATGGGCTATCAAATCAGGGCTCTAGAAGAGCAGTCAGTTTATTCACGGCACTGAAATAATTTGCCTTGAAATATATAAATTGAAAAGTAGTGGAAGAAATAGTGAGAAAAAAACAGATTCAATATGCAAGCTTTTCCCGTGCATGACTTCCCCAGGCGTCACACTGTGGCCTCAAGGGGTAGGCCATCCCCAGGCATAACTTGCCCAGTGGAATTATAAGTACCCGAAATAGGGGTTACTGAAAAAAATGATTCCACAGGCCTTACTTCATCAGTCATATATTAAGAACATGACACTGTGGCCTCAAAGGACAAGCCTTTCCCGGATATTACCTTCCCAGTTGAATATTAAGACCAAGAGACTATGGCTTCCATAGGCACGAATTCCTCGGCATCTCTTGCCCAGCAAAACATTAAAACGATGAGGCTGCGGCATCGAGAGACAAGCCTACCCTGGGCAATAATTCTCTGGGCATGACTTCCCGGGCAGATATTAAGAACATGAAATTGTCCCCAAGGGGCAAGCCTCAAGGTGCGAGCCTCCAACGGACATTACTTTACCAGTGAAATATTAAAATCAAGAGACTGTAATCCATGGGTGAGTCTTTCCCGAGCAAGCCCTGCTCGCGCATCTCTTTCTGAGGAAAATATCAAGAACATGAGACTGTGTCATCGACAGGCAAGATTTCTCCGGGAATCACTTCCCCGGACAAATATTAAGAACATGACAGTGTGACCTCGAGAGGCAAGCTTTCCTGAGGCATCACTACTCCAGAGAAATACTAAGTTTAAGGCACTGTGTTACCGACTGACGAGCCTTCTCCGGGCATCTATTTCCCAGTTAAATATTAAGATCAAGGCACTGCAGCATCACCGAACAAACCTTCGCCAGGCATCTTCTCCTCAGTGAAATATCAAGTCCATGGTAATATGGCATCGACTGCAAGCACTCCTTGGGTATCACTTCCCCAGTGAAATATTAAGAACATGAGAATATGGCATAGACTGGCAGACCTTCCCCTGGTATCTCTTCTTCAGTGGAATATAATGCCCATGACAATGTGGCATCGACATGTCTTTCCCGAGCATCACTTCCTCAGTAAGATATTAAGACCATGACATTGTGGCAAAGATGGGCAAGCCTTCTCGTGGCTTCTGTTCTCCAGTGAAATATTAAGCCCTTGACAATGTCGCGACAAGGTCGTGGCGTTGGTAATTCATTGAAGACGACATGCCCGGAGAAGGTTTGCCCGGGAAAAACTTGCCCATCGAAGCCACAGTGCCTTAGTCTTAATATTTTTGGATGAAGTGATACCTGGAAAGGCTCGCCAGTCGATGACACAGTGCTTTGAACATAATATTTCTCTGGGGAAGTGATGCCCGGGGGAGTTTTTCTCGTCAATGCCACAGTCTCTTAGTCCTAATATTTCAGTGGGGAAGCGATGCCCGGGAAGGTTTGCACCTTGAGGCCTCAGTATTATATTCTTTATATTTGACTGAGGAAGACATGCCCGAGAAAGTCTTGCCCATGGAAACCATAGTCTCCTGGTCTTAATAATCCCCTGGGAAGTGATACCCGGGGAAGGCTTCTCTGGCGACGCAACAAGATCATGGAATTAATATTTTTCTGGAAAAATGATGCCGAGACAAGGCTTGCCCGTCGACGCCACAGTTCCCTGGAGTTAATATTTGACTGTGGGAGTAATGTCCGGGGCAGAATTCCCCATGAGAGTCTTGGACAGCACTGCGGGGAATAGATTCCCTGATGAGCCTCGCAATTGGGGAAAGCGATGTCAATATTGTTTTGTATTCTTGTTTCAATTTTTAACTTTTGAAGTGATATCCTTCAATTGTCCGATTTTAGCTGAAGATTAAAAAAAATGAATCACTTAAAATTGAAAAACATTTCATTGGAAATTTTTGAGAATAAATGATAATTCACAATTATGTGTTACAAAACAAACGGTTCCAAATGAAAAGGTCAAAGTTGTGTCCTTTAAAATCGAAATAGATCAAAACTAAACTATCTGAAATTGATACCTCAGTGATTGGAAAATTTTCTTAACTTTAAATTGTTAAAATTTTAGTTCAGAGTTTTCATGATGAATGCTAAAATTTCCAATTCTACACTTTCTGTAAGTTTTAATTTTGCAATTGAAATTGAAATGGTAGTATTTTGACAAATATAATTAACAACTCAAAATTTGTAATTTTTGAGCGACGTAACTTCATTTAAAATAAGTAAAAATTTAAAGAGTTTTGGTATAAAAAAAAGTTTGAATATCGCAATTCTCGTTGACTAAACATTTTTTCTGTTTTTATTGAAGTTCGGGTTCGTTTAATTTTTAATGTTCCGCAGTATAAACTTTTTCATTTTTCATGTTTTGAAAATTGAAAATTTTTGCATTTTTGACAGTGAAAATGACCTTGAGTTAATTTTTTCACCTAAGAAAAATTTGTCAAATTTCAATCAGTTTGAATTAATTAATTAAATATTCAGTGTTTAACGTTTCGAAATCATCCTAGTATTAAACTTTCATTATACAGAAATCATTCACTTTAGGGATTCGTCAATTCAATATATTTCATTTTTATTTTGAATGCTTTGATTAAAAATGATTGAATTTTAACTCTTTGAAAATGAAATTGTTTGATTTTCGAAGTGGCTACAAATACAATTTTGGCTAACCATCCTACAAAGCTGGATGACTAGGCTATATGGAATGATACAATTTCAAAAACAAAGCTGTTCTGGGATAAAATTAATTTTGTTATTCAAACTATAAAATTTATTATAATAAATTTAAATTTAAAATTTAGAATTGAAAATTGAAAATTTAAAGATTTTTCGGGTTTCAATCGTGTGCGAAACTATGAATGTTGCCGACGTTTCGTGAACACTGCAGTTCACTTCTTCAGGGCTGACCCGAAACTGAGGTTTCAGGTTA
>CAKNXH010061355.1:112922-127440 GCA_932178445.1 Andricus quercusramuli
GTGAACTGCAATGTTCACGAAACGTCGGCAACATTCATAGTTTCGCACACGATTGAAACCCGAAAAATCTTTAAATTTTCAATTTTCAATTCTAAATTTTAAATTTAAATTTATTATAATGAATCATCGTGAAAGTATCAAATCTATTATAAAATTTATTATTTTACATTTAAAAATATCATTATAATTCGCGGCAACGAATCGCTAGTTTGAGCGCGCCTCGGGCGCGCACCTGTTGTATCTCGCGCTTCGCGCTCGGACACATTTGCCTGACGCTTTAAGCTCGGTTCTTCTCGGTTTTCGCACTTCATGTGCTTACTATTGCGCGCTTCACGGGCTAATGCTTTCTTAGTTAGCTTCATCGTTATGACCTGCTTTTGGTTTAATTATGTAAGTTTTACATAGAAAGAGGAACTAATTTACTTAAGGTTCTATCGACCTTAAGGAATACATTCTCATCAAGACACTCGCGCTTCGCGCTCGACATTTGATTTAAAAATCATCTAAACCTCGCGCCACGCTCGTTTCTGTTCATCGTTTAATGTAAACTCAAAAGCTTGAGAGCGATCAAGGAGCGCGATTTGGTTGTGGCGGTTCGCAATGACAATATATGTTATGTTCTATGTTCTTCAGATAAAAATGATTAAATTTGTATTTGCTTTAAAATGAAGAAGGAAATTCCTTCACTTCAGCGTACATTTCCGTATCTGTCTAATAAAAAATAAATCATACAATCAGGAAGATTTCTTCCAACTATCTGAAAAGGGGCGAAAAAAAGTATCTAAGTTGTTTTTGGAACATATATATGATAAATTTTTAAATGATTATTGAAGAATGGACATGTGACGAAAATGGGGGGGGGGGTCAAATTTTACACAAATATAATACCTTCTCTGGCTGGAAAATAGTAATGTGGGGAAGGAGATACACATTTTTTAGATTGATCTACAATTTGCGTGTTATTTATTTAAATAACAGGTTCGTCTCGCAACATTGCTCCGACGCAGGTGGCTGATCAATCTCTCTAGTGATCACCCCAAGTAAAGAGCCTCAAAAAATTATTATGTGTGCGGTCCCCCACTTGGGCCTATTAGTATCTAAGGTCTTTTGTTTGAGGCGTCATACACTCTACTCACATTCTTTTTATAAACTATTTGTCGGCACACTTTTCTGTCCTGGCATACTTCTCTACCTTCCTTCACGTCCATGCATTTTTTCATGCAAGCTCTCGTGTTTCTATGGCTTCTTATGTATCTTCGGATTGATGTCTCATTCACAGATTCTCACCATTCTTTTGGTGGTCTACCCCTGGGCATTCTGCCATTTACTTCACCTTCATTCACTTGTTTGGTTAGTCGTTCATCTTTCATTCTTTGAAGATGTCCGAACCACCTTAACTGATTTCTTTCCAAAATGTCAACTAGTCTCTCTCTTGTATCACACTCTGGGAGGATTGTCTCATTTCGGACTTTGTCCATCAGTTTTTTCCCGAAAATTGTGCGCAGAGGTATCATGCCAATCACGTTAATTTTACCCTTATCCTTTTCTTAACGGGTCCATGTCTCGGTACCGTAAAGCACAGTCGGAACAAACATAGAATTATGCATCGCCATTTTAGCTACCTAGATATATATGCTTATCAACTTGTTCTAATTTCTAATCACTTAGGACAATGTTGCACATTGTTTTATCACCTTTTCCTTCAAACATTATGATTTTTGTTTTATTCACGTTAATTTTCGCAGTGTTAAAAATGATATCCCGTAGCCCTATCTATGCGTTTGTTTAACTTATTCTAAAAATCTATCCGCACATCCGGTTTCTGTGAATTTCCAATCTTGTTTCGTGTTTGTTTCGTTTGTTTGGTTCTCTTCCTTCTCCATCCCCGCCCTAAGCTCATTTTGGA
Source organism: Andricus quercusramuli (assembly GCA_932178445.1). Lineage (NCBI taxonomy): Eukaryota > Metazoa > Arthropoda > Insecta > Hymenoptera > Cynipidae > Andricus > Andricus quercusramuli. The sequence goes on from CAKNXH010061355.1 coordinate 114,829, forward strand.
GACTAGAAGGTAATGGTCAGTATTACATTCAGAGCCCCTCATGAATCTTGTATCTTCGACCAGTTCTCTTAGTCTTTCATCCACAATAACGAAGTCAATTATACTGTGGCTTTTTTGTTTACGCCAGGTGTAAATGCGGATCTTTCAATGTATAAACCAAGTATTTGTAATAAATAGGTCGTTTTCTTAGCATAAGCTAACTAACTTTTCCCCGTTATAGTTTTTTCTTGTTGGATCCCCAGAATTTTTTAGCACCCTTTCTGTATTACGGTGGGGGGAGGGGAGGTGCAAGGAATGGAAACCGAGAGACTCAAAATTAGTCGACGTTTTATGCTGAGAAGTTCACCAGCCCTCAGCAGCATTGTATTAGGTAAAAGTTCCCATGTTTCGATCCGCTAATTCCCGGCCAACTTCTAAACGACGAGCCAATAACTCTTTTTTTTTTTCTTTTTTTTTTACGCACAAACTTTGTTCCATCGTCATTTGTCATATCTTGCATAGTTTGGCCGTAAAATTGAATTTTTGGATTTTGAATTATTTTTTGTGCAATAAAAATGTGAATTTTCGATTTTTCGAGAAAATTCAAAAAGTCGTTACGATAATCTTGTAGGGCGTTCAAAAAGAAACACTTTTCTTGTCTTGACTTTTTTTCTTATCGTGCGTTGTTTGGCTGAAAATGTTAATTTTCGTTTCTTTTTTTGGATTTTGAAAATGCCGTAACTCTGGAAATTTTGATTTTATCAAAAAATGTCATGGGAATAAATTGTTTGAATTTTCAATGAGTATAATTTTTGGGTTCAGGGGGTCTCAAAATGTGGACATTTGACAAAAACCGGGGGGGGGGGGGGGCACAAATTTTACAAAAATCTAATACCTTCTCTAAATGAGAATCTAAAAATTGAAATTTATAAAAATTCGGTACAATCGAATTTTAAAGAAATGAAAAAAACGCCTCACAAAAATTCGTCTGTTGGCTATAATTTTATTTCAATGAATATGAAACTCTCACGTTCACATATTTTTTTAATGATTTTACATATTAAATAGGACAAAATAAATTCGCAATTTTATCCATTAGAAGAATACAAATCATGTTAGTTATTCCAATAGAGTTATTTTTGCATTAATATAACAGAAACGTAACGCTTTTCGAAACATCCAGACATGAACCTGTGCAAAAAATGTTAACAATAATTGTTTTATAAGTTTGAATAATATTAATTGAAATATCTAAGATGTTATTGTTCACTTTTTGATCATTTGGTTTATTTTTCGTAATGACAGCTATTCTAATTTGATTTCAATGATTATAAAACTTTCACAACTTCATCTTATTTTACGATTTCACACATTGAAAATATTCTCCTTTTTATCAGCATTGTTCTTCTTCACATTGGACACGTGAAACAATTCTTCAATTTGGCTGTATTATCATAGGTCAAATAAAACTGTTATGTTATTTCATTCTTAGGTGATGGTATGACCCTGAAGTTATTATGTGTGTATGTATGTATATTTGAACTCTCCCTTTTACGGGTTTGAGGGTCTCCGCTCCCTGTACATATATCTACATTTCATCCTTAGTCTAACTTAACCGCTACTTATTTTCTAATGCATCGCCTTACATAATGACAATAATATTAGTACTACTCTTCTTAAACTACAGACAATGAGCGATCTTCCCGGGCTTCCGTTTTCTCTTACCACCAAATGCATTTACACCGATTAAAAAATTTTAAATTTTTACTAGTTACTTTCCTGTAAACAGGATTACCCGTTTGTCTCTGCCCTGATCTCTTGCTTTCTCTTATTTCTTCCAGTTTTTTCATCCACATCACTCCCTGTCCATTACCATCCAAAACCCATCTTACACATTCATCCACACTCAACTGTCCATGTTCCTCTCCTGTACACCTCTCTAACACATGTGCCCATGACTCCACTTCGTATCCACATACTCTGCACAGATTGTCCTCTTCATCCATCCAATATCTACAGGCTCTCACTCCTTCCCCCATTCTAAACCGTATCACCCTATTCCATTTGTCTTCCTTTTTCATCTTTTGCAAATATTCTGGTTCCGTCACCTCTTTGACCATCATATACCATCTATTGTACCTCGAGTCCATAATCTTTCTCCATCTCTCTTCTCCTTGTCTTACTAATAGCTCTAATTCTATGTTCTGCCAATCCAGAACTCCTTCCTGTATATCACAAGCCCCCCTCATTTTTTTTCTTTCTTCCTCCCATTTCGAATTTCCCAAATTTCCTCTCTTCTCCTTGTTCCGAACTTCGTCCAAGCATACTTGTGCTATTCTACTCCCCTCTCCCCTTTTCAGCTTCTCTTCAAACCTCCAGGCTCTCTTAATTTGTCTCGTTATCATTTTCTCCCTTCCTAGTTCTTCCCTCAACATGTATCCTGGGCAACTCCAGCTAACCCCCATTACCCATCCCAGAAATCTCTTATGCATGCTTTCTACTTTCCTATGTTCCTTCCATCCCAAGACCTCCACTCCGTAACACAACACCACCCAAACCAACGCATCAAACAACCAGACTCTCATTCTCCAATCACCATTGAACCTTCTCTTTCCTATACCTCATATTTGGCCCATTACTTTGCTAGCACATTTGATTCACTTTCTCACCTGCACCTCGTTTCCCCCTCCCGCCTCAAACCAAAATGCTAAGTAACAGAAGTCCTCCACACTTTCCACTGTTTGTCCGTTCATCTTTCAAAGGTAACCTATTTTGGTCTTTCTACTTCTGAAGCACATCACCTTGGTCTTCCCTACGTTCACCGTCAGTTCTTATGCTCCCACATACTCTTCGAAAATTCTTATCATTAGGTTCATCCCCTTCTCATCGTCTGCTAATAGAACTACGTCGTCCGCGCATGCTAGAGAGTATAGTTTGCTATTACCCAGAATCGTCCTCCCTTTCCCTTTCTCCTTTAGCTTCTCCTCTAAGTCTGCCAGCAGCATATTAAATAGTAGCGGACTCAACGGGCACCCTTGCCTAAGACCTCTTTCTGTCCAGAAAACCTCCCCTTTTTCTCCCTTTATCTTCACCCTAATCCTGGTTTCAGTAAAAATTTCCTTTACCCTCTCCACTAAACCTTCCTCTATTCCTCTCTTTTCCATTGCCTGCCATAGCACTCTTCTATTCACAGAGTCAAAAGCTGCTTTAAAATCTACGAATAAGGCTACTAATTTCCCTTTTTTCCTCCCTAAGTTTCTTTTAACCAAGTAGTTGAGTACGTAAATGTTATCTATTGTCCCCATCCCTTTTCTAAATCCCGTCTGATTATGTGGGATACTTTGTTCCTCTTCTATCTAACTCTCCAACCTTTTTCTTAGAATTTCCGCGTATATGTTATAACCCACTGGCATAAGGGTGATCCCTCTGTACTCTTCTACCTTCTTACCCTCCCCTTTCTTGACAAGCGGTACCACCAGCCCTGTCATCCACTCCTCCGGCCACCCTTCTCCTTTCCATACCTTGTTGCATATCCTCCACATCACTTCCCTGATCCCTTCTCCTCCATACTTTATCGCTTCGTTCTCCATACCATCCTCTCCTGTGGCCTTGTTTCTTTTCAGTCTATCTATCGCCTCATTTACTTCTTCTCTTGTTATTTCATTCGCTTCCTCCATTTCTCCCTAGACTGTGTTTCTATTTTCCCTGTTAATCCAAATTTGTTCTCCCCCTAGCAGGCCCTTGAAAAAATCCATTTCATCCATTTCTATTTCTTCATTCACGCCCTTCCTTCCTCCTCTTTCCCTGTTTATCACATCCCAGACCCAACCTTCTCTGATTGCTTTTTCTACTTCTTCCTTGTATTTCTCCTTTCCCCTTTACTTTTTCCCTTCCAGCATCCTCTCATGTTCTCTTTTTCTCCTGTTGTACTCCGCCTTCTCTATTTCTTCTCTCCTCCATTTTCTTACATACTCTTTCATTCTCTCCTTACTCTCCCTGCATTCCTCGTCCCACCAGCCTCTCTTTCCCTCTTCTCTTCCTTCTTTTGTAGCTATCTCATCCCTCACCTTCTCAATCGACCCTTTCAACCTCTCAATTAACGAGTCTACTCCCTCCTCCTTTTCATATCTAACATTCTCCTTTTCTATTTTCTGTTCAAACACTTTTAATTTATCTACCCCCCAGACTCTCATTTTCGTGTTCCTTCCCCCCCCCCCCTTTTCTGCCGCTCTTATGGACGCCACCTTTCAGTGTAGCTATTACTGGGGAGTGTTCTAACCCTATCTCATTCCCTACATTCATACTGCATATCATATTCCTCAATTTTTCTTCCTCCAGGATGTAGTCTATTACTGTTTCTCCCTTACCTATAAATGTAATCTCTCCGTTCTCATCTCCTTTCATGTTGCCATTACATATAAACCATCCGGTTTCTCCTATTATGTCTAGTAACCTCCTCCCCTCCCGGTCTATCTCCCTATGTTTGCAGATTGTCTAGACATTCAAGTCCCCTCCTATCAAAACCAATTCTTCCTTCTTTTCCTCCATCCACCTCCTTATTACTCTCCAACCTCCCTCTTCCCCCCCTTCTATATACACGAACCACCGCTATTTTGACTTTCCCAATTAAAATCCTTCTTACCATTGTTCCCTCCTCTTTTTCCCGGTCCTTTTCTGTTCTACCTTTTACTGCCAATTCTTTTCTCACCCCTGAGACCATGCCGCCATCCCTATACCTTTAACGTGTTCCTTTCTTGCTTCTTGCATTGTCCACACATACCCTTTAGGTAACAACCTTTTCATCCCCTTCCAATCCTTCTCATCCGCCCAGGTTTCACTCATCATAATCACATCCCACTTTTCTAACTCCAGCCAGAAACCTTCATTCTTGTTCTTCAAGCCTGACACATTCCAGAAAGCTATTTTCACTTTTTTCTCCTCCCTTCCCTCCCCTATCCTCCTCACTTTTCTTCCGCCTTGCTTTTTGGAAACCCCTCTGTTTGCTCTCTAGCCTCTTTTGTGTCTTCCTTTCTTCTACCTTTCTCAACTCTTTTTCCCTTCTCCTTATTTCTTCTACTTCCTCGTCCCAGACCCACTCCTCCTCATTTATTCATAATCTGTGTCGCCCTATCCATACCATGCATCCCTTTTTCCTCTCTATCCATGCTCTCTGTTCTATTTGCCATCTCCTTTCCCTCTCCCTTCAAGTCAAATGCTCTTCAATTCTCTCCCTTCTTCCTTTCAATAATTTTTTGTTCTCCATAATTTTCTTTTTCTCCTCCTCACTCCCTACTTTTACTAAAAAAATTCCTTCTTTTCCTTCCTTCGTCATTCCTACTCTCTCAACTCCTTCTACCCTTACCCGAAGTCCAATATCTCTCAGCAGATTTTTGATTTCAATTTCCCCTGTTTCACTCTCTATTTTCAATCCCTTGACTACTATGTTATTTCTCCTCTTCGCCCTTTCTTGCCCTTCCAACCTTCTTTCAATTTCACTCAGTCTCTTCTTCAATCTTTCATTCTCATTTTGCACGTTATCACTCCCTATTTCTCTGTTCGTCAATCTCTCTCTGTCTATTCTCTATGCTCTCTAGTTTACCCCATACCTTGTCTTTCTCCTCTTTCCATAGTTTATCCCACTCTTCCCACTTTTCTCTTACTTTTCTCACTTCTCCCCTAACGTCTTTCCCTTGCCTATTCATATCATCCAATCTCTTCCTAGTTTCCTCTCTAAACCCTTTTATGAGGGCTGCTAGCTTCTCAAACATCCCCCCCATTCACCCTATCTCTGTCTGGTGTTTTTCGTTTAATCTTTACTTTCTTGTTATCCTTGTCCCTTTCAGAATCATCTTCCCCTTTCTCTCTTTTTCTTTTATCTTTCCCTTCACTGCTAGTTACGTTCCCCTTTTTTTGCCATTCATCCAGACTCCTATTCGAGCCCACGCTACCTAGCCTGTTGAGGCGCTGTAAATTTGAAGGTCTCCCGCGTTTCTGGCTCGTGCCTGATCTCCTTCTCTCAGCTGACCCAACCCTGGTCGGTGTCTCGAACGTCTTCTCATCGCTACTGTCAATTTCTTTCGCCTCCCCACTAACCGCGATCCCAACATCGTCCGCTCTTGCTTCATCCACTCCCTGCCCTCTGTCGCCCGTTTGTGGACTTCGTATGGTCGGCATTCCTACCTTACCAAATAGTCCTCGATGTTTCCCGCTCTTAGCTTGCCTGCTAAGCTAGCAAAAAAACGCAACACTTGACACAAAAGAGTTCTCTCACGATCGGTACGGAAAACGGAAGCCCGACCCTGAAGTTATTATTGTAATCTTGCGAAGATTGAAACATTTTTCTTCAATGTCTTCTACATTTTTTTTCGAGACTTCAGAAAATCATTTGAAATGTTTTGAAATCTTTCAGAATATTCTCTTAAAATTAATTTTTTTCAAATAAAAAAAAACATTATAAATTTACATAGGAATTTCGAGAACCTTTGTTCATTCTCTTGAAACCTTGCAAAAAGACGGCTGAAGCATGCAGAAAAATTAAATTCCCAAATTATAGAATTCACGACAGTTTTTAATATTACCGAATTTGAAAAATCGCGAGAAATAGTGCGGCGCCATAGTACGGTGAGGGGGGTTAAGGAGTAGTAGAAGGGGTGTCTGGTCGAAGTGATGCCTTAATACTGATATTCAAGTGGTTCAAAACAAAACAGGCAAGAGGACGATGCTTTTGTTTGAAGACAACTTTTTTGCTGAGTGGAATATGTGATAAGGGCCAAGACAGAACTTTTTAGTCGGACTGAACATAAATGAAAATGATTTTCGATTTAAATCCAGGGGATAAAGATGGCACTGCTCTCCTGGATTTTATGGAAGCGTGTTCCAACTGTTGCAGGGGGCGGAAAAAGCCTGATGTGTTGAGTCAAGCTTAGGACTTAGCCGAAACTTAACTGAGGTTGAACCCCTGCTATATCTTAGCAAAATGGCTTCTAAAATGAAGAAGATACGGATAGGCCTTCGACTCATTTGAGAAAAAAAAGGCGTCACTACCTCCTAAATTTCTTTGTTTCGGTGAAAAAATACTGCTATAAATTTGTTTGTATGTATTTAAAAAAAAAAATATCTAGAGATTTCGCTAGGATAGGCGGCTGGGGCTAGGCCGTTTAATGTCTGAAAATGAATTTTCGTAGTTTTCAATTTTTTTTTGAACACACAAATTTTAGGCCGAAAAATTCTTTCACGGTCATAAAGCATTCGTTATTTATTGAATAATATGCCGTAAATTTTATGAAATAAATCCATTAATTTTGAAGATATTATTGGGCCCAGAATACAAAAATGTATAATTTTATTACAATTAATGGTCTGAAATGGCCCCTAAACATTTTTTTCCTGAAATAATATCTACTTGATTTTTTCTACGATATAAGGAGGATATTCTCGATAGAAAATAAATTAAAAATATGTATACCAGGTGACCAAAAAAATCTTGAATTTCGAAATACACCAAAAATACACATTTTTTATGCCTCAAGGATTCTTATAGTAATTTAAAATTTATTTTAACTACCATTCAATTAAACAATTTGTGAGCTACTTTTTATCAAGGTTGATTTCGGTGCAATTATGCAATTCCGGAAATTTATGGAAACTTTTTAAAATGAATTTTGTGTAATTCATGGTAAGTTACCATATTTACCTGTAAAATTATCATGAATGACCGGAAATTTTCATAAATTTCCAGAAATTTATGGAAATTTAAAAAAATCAATTTTGGGTAATTCATGGTAAGTTACCATATTTACCTGTAAAATTACCATAAATGATCGAAATTTTTCATAAATTTCCAGACATTTTTAAACATGAATTTTAGGTAATCTATGGTATGTTACCATATTTACCTGTAAAATTACCATAAATGACCAAAATGTTTCATAAATTTCCGGAAGTTTATGGAAATTTTCAAAACTGTTATTTTTGGTAAGTTACCATATTTACCTGTAAAATTACTATAAATGATCGAAATCTTTTTATAAATTTCCGGAAATTCATTGAAATTTTTTAAAATGAATTTTGGGTAATTTATGGTAAGTTACGATATTTACTTGTAAAATTACCATAACTTACGGAAAATTTTCATAGATTCCCGGAAATTTATGGAAATTAAACAATTAATTTCGGGTAATTTACGGTCAGTTACCATAAATCACCTCTAAAATTACCATAAATTAGTTTAGCATTAATTTCATGCTTCATTATACAAAATCTAATATGGACTGAAATCATGACCGTATTTCGAGGAATGTCTGAAATCATCCAAATTTTTCTTCATCCATTTTTCAATCATCCATTTTTTTGTTATAAAAAAGGCTTATTCCTCGATAAATTATAAATGCTTTTAAGGGATGAGAAAATTTTGTAGCCTTAACTTTGTATTTTTTTATTGAATACTAAGAAAATTTATTTTCAGACCTAAAACGGCCTAGCCAATTTATCAAAAGATTCCAAAGAATTTTCAATTTATTTCGGTAACTTAATAGGATTTGAAATGATTGAAAATATTATAAAGTATTTTTATAGACTTTAATGCACTTTCAAGATGTCATTCATTTTTAAAGGAATTTTAAGGCTTTACTGCCTGTATAAATTGTTTTTACAAGCAATAAAAACAATTTATACAGGCAGTAAAGCGAGTGTAAGGGTAAATGGGAAACTGAGCGACTGGTTCGATATTATGCAAGGGGTGAAGCAAGGATGCGTTATGTCCTCGTGGCTATTTATCATATTCATGGATAAATGTCTAAGAACTGCCCTCTTCGACGAAGAAGGTGTAAATCTCGAAACCGTCAAGGTACGTGGGTTAGCTTTCGCAGATGACAAGATTCTTATGGCAGAATCAATCGAGGACTTGCAAAGAATGTTGAATAAACTAAATACAAGCATGGAGAACATGGCCCTCAAAATTAACGTGAATAAAACGAAAATCATGGTGTTTGAGGGAAAAAGCGAGAAAACAATGTGCAACATTGTCCTAAATGGTGAGGGATTAGAACAAGTTGACAAGTACGTATATCTGGGTAGCCTATTCACTAGCGACGGAAAAATAGATGGGGAGTTAGATAGGCGCATAAATAAGGGTAAGCAGGTTATCGGTAGAGCAGGATCCATCCTCAGAAATAAAAACATATCAAAAAAAGCTAAAATGGCCATACATAACTCTATCTTCGTACCAACTGTACTATACGGTAGCGAGACATGGACCTGTCAAGAAAAGGACAGGAGCAAAATCAACGCGATCGGCATGAAACCTCTCCGCATAATATGCGGGAAAACACTGATGGACAAAGTCAGAAATGAGACAATCCTCAAAGAATGTGGTACACAAGAGACACTAGTTGACATATGGGAAAGAAATCAGCTAAGGTGGTTCGGACATCTTGAAAGAATGAAAGATGAACGACTGACGAAGCAAGTGTATAAAGGTAAAGTAAATGGTAGAATGCCCAGAGGTAGACCGCCGAAAGAATGGTCAGAATCTGTGAATGAGACATTAATCCGAAGAGACGTAAGAAGCCATAGGAACAGAAGAGCTTGCGTGAAGAAATGCATGGACGTGAAGGAAGCTAGAGTAGTATGCCAGGACAGAAATGTGTGGCGACAAATAGTTTGTAAACAGAGTGACAATAGTGTGAATGGCGCCTGAAACAGAGACTTTGGATACTAATGGGCCCAAGTGGGGAACCATACATAACAATTTTGTGAGGTTCCTCACTTGGGGTGATCGCTAGAGAGATTGATCAGCAACCTGGGTCGGAGCAGTGTTGTGGAATGAACGTGTCATCTAAATAAATGACACGAGAATTCCAGATCGATCTAAAACACCTATCCCTAACACCTATAAAACTCCTATATACCTTATGCCCATATACCAACCTACGCTATACCTATTCACCTGTTTACTATTCCCCAACCGAGCAAGTCACGCCTACCCCGAAAGGGAAATGGCTTAATGGTATAATAATAATAATAATAATAATTAAAGGCTTTGAATGACTTTGAGAAAAATAAACAAATTTGTCTGGGAGTTTAAAGAATTTTTTTACAACTTCGAAATATATGAAACTATTTCATAGGACTTGCGAGGTTTCAATATATTTTATGTAGAATATTTTAATGAATTTTATGAGATTTCCGAAAATTTTAATTATTTTAATGGATTTAAAAAACTCTCAATGTATTTTCATCAATTTTCAAAGATTAAAGAAAATATAAAATTTCATATAATTTCACGGGGTTTTGTAATATTTTAATGCATTTCAAGGTATTCATTCACAAAAAGTAAGGGATTTTGTAGGTTTTCACAGATTTGTAGAGATTTTCAAACATACTTTGCAATTAATTTTAATTCACCCTGAATTGTTCCTAATTCATTCAGAATTCTTTTATTATGTCTTTCGAATTTTATTACTTTACCCAAATTCTTTTAAATTAAATCTATAATTCTATTCAGTTCAATGGATAGTTTTTTAAGTTTTCAGTTTGTGTTTAATTCGTCTTGAAGTGTTTGAAACTCATTTTGAATTTTTCAACATTTAATCAAATTCTTTTGAATTCCCTTGTATTTTTCCAAAATAATTTTAGACTTACTAAAATCAACTACATTTTTTGGAGTTTTAAATTTTTTCCAATTTATTTCCATGTTTTAAATTTTAACTTCAATTGTTTCAAGTTTCATTAATTGAATTTTTCGGAATTCTTTCAAATCCAAAAGAACATTAGTCACACTATTAACACACATATTTCCTTTAAATCACTTTTTGGATTAGAAATGAGTCTTGCTGCAAAAAAAAACCGAATTAAAAATTATTGCTGCGCACTCACGAGATATTCTCTGGAAATCTGTTTTTCGGCAACTTCGCATTCAAAATACAATACTTTCGAATAATTTTCATTCCGATGTTTTTAGTAGGGCAATTTCTCTGCAAATTCAGTCCTCGGGCTCAACACACTATTGATACTATTTAACACTTTTTTCAAGCGATGACGCTGTTTTGCTACTATTTCGAAAAAAGTACACTAAAGACACTATTTTCAAATAAAAATTACGAATTTATCAGAAAGGATGGATTTTTAAAAAAATTAAAAATTGACAGATTTTCTCAGAAGGAAAAAAAATATTTTTTGAAAAGTTTTTGTTTAATTTAGCTTTTAATAAGAAAGATACTGTAACGTTTATAAAGGCATGGAAAGTTCTATCGAAAGGATAATTTTCTTCTTATAACAAAAGAATTTAATCATTTTTACGTAAGCAACAACAAATACGATAAAAATGTTCACGCAAAAATGTTCTTGTATAAAAAAGTTATACTAAAGTACATTTTACTTTTTCTTAGTAAGGTGCATCATTTATGATAAAAATTAGAACATTAATTTTTCATGAAAAAAATTCACTACATCTCTTAATGCATAATACAATGTTAGTGGCGAATGGATTACTATAGAGTATAAAAGGCAATAATTGCCGAGCAAATAGACAACTTCAAAATTTGTTATCATATTTCTTAAAAAGTGAAAGATTAATGATTACTGCCATTATTCTATGTATCATTCATTTTTTTTAAACTTTGTAAAACTTATATAATAATGAAAATTTATATTATTCGTAGTATTTATCAATTTGAAATTTATACGATTATGTACATGTTATAACGAATTATTCACAATTTATTTTAGAAATAACATTTCTTTTAATTTATAAAATAAAAAATGTATTACGGCAGCATAATTTACAAATAAGTTAAATGTTAAACAAATTTAAGAGTCAATTATAATAAATTAAATCATAATTATATTCGCAATGTTTTTAAGATGATAGCAATGGCAGAATTTGTCTACAAATAAATTTTGAGAAATCCATTACTCCTGTAGCTTTAACAGAGAAGAAAAATGAAGAGGAGCTCCTTATTGGAGGCTACGTACATCATCCTGTAGCGCGCGCAAGACTACTAGTATTAATTAAATTAAAAATATAATTATTTGTTACAAAGAGATCATGCATTTATACCAATGAAGCATTTATTTAGATGAACAAGATATTGTGCTTACATAAATATTTATTTCTTCAGTTGAAGGAAATATTTCATTTTCTTACTAGAATTAAATTATTTATAAGAAATGAACATTTATTCCAACGGAGTAATTATTTTTTTAAATCAAATATTTAATAATTTGGCATAATTTGTTTCAATTGAAACAAATGGTTGAATGCGGCTTTCCAGCTAAGAATTTCCATGTTGCGACAGCGTCGTGGTCATCGCTGTGGATTTGACACTCGACGGACCCAAGTTTGATTCCTGCTGCAAATGGATTTTTCATCAAATTTTTCTGTTTCAGGTTCATCAAGATTTTAAATCATATGAGTTGTTTGAATTAAATATTTATAATAATAACAATGTTAATTATAATTCAAGCTGAAAAATACATATAACTCCTTTACATAAACGTAATTATATGGTCTTATTAACATACACGGGTCATATAGACCCGCTTATTAGATTTAAATTATACCAGTCCTTTATTAATAAAAAAGGTAATATGGGGCATAATTTCTGAAGTGTACCCACCTCAAAAATGAAAGTT